>CM068831.1:99539010-99653529 GCA_028554795.2 Sinohyriopsis cumingii
TCGGGACAACTACTTGTAAAATGTGGCTGCTAACCTCTACATCGAACGCACGATAAATTATAGAATACTCTGGTATCTCGAATGCAGCAAACTTCTAAAACACGTTCAGTATGGATTCAGACACAAGAACTAATACTAGGTGACAGTTAACTAAACAAGATGCCAGATAAATACATTAGACGCAAGATAACTATATTGGACGCCAGATAACGACACTATGTGCCAGATAACTACATTATGCGCCAAATAACTATATTAAACGCATGATAACTACCCTAGGTCACCAGATAACTACAGTATATGCCAGATAACTGCACTAGGTGGCAGATAACTACATTAGACGCCAGATAACTACACTAGGCGCCAGATAACTACATTAGATGCCAGATAACTACACAAGGCGCCAGATAACTACATTAGACGCCAGATAACTACACTAGGTGGTAGATAACTATATAAGACGCCAGATAACAAAACTAGACCATATTGTCGGACATTAGGCATTTAATGAAGAAACTTTCAGAAAGAAAGAACACACGATTGCTTTCATTTTTGGACCCGGAAATACGGAATAATGAATGACCTATTCAAGCTAGGTCTACCTAATCCTATCTCAGGTTTTGGAAAGATAGAAACTTCATAGGTATAGTGGGCAGCACCCTTTCTGAAAGCTGCCCTTAGGAGATAGGTGTACCTCAGGACAGCATATTATCACTTTAATCCACATAGTAAATGTATCAGGGACAAATGCCAAAAGAGCCATTCATGTAGTACGAGTCGTGGCAAATACTGAATGGGGAGCAAATTCGAAGTTCTTGATTCGGTTATATAGATCATTAGTAAGATCCAAACTTTCTCTCTAGATCGACTTTGGACGGATCATTTTGTAAATCCTACCGGCAGATACCTGTACCGATACACAACCAGGGATTTGTCTGGATGCATTTGAAGTTTCTCTGAAGACTGCGAATGAGCCATTATTTTATCTGAGATCAATGAAACTGGCTCATCGGTATGCTTCTAATTCATCTAACCCCACGTATGACGCAGTGTTTAGGCCAAAATATCAAACCTTGCACACACACACACACACACACACACACACACAAACATCTTGTCAACAGGCCACATATGTTAACATTTTATTCACTTTTAAAGTAATTGAGTTATCGCTCTTTTCAGACTGCGGTTCATATGGAACCCCAAGTTCGAGCAGTGTGACAACTTCCCTAGGACCTGATACTGGTATTTGTACTGCTTCTCTCTCTCTCTCTCTCTCTCTCTCTCTCTCTCTCTCTCTCTCTCTCTCTCTCTCTGTGCCAAGTTTCAATAGACAACCAATGCTTGGTCAGTGCATTATTCTAGTTCCAACAGATTTTACTGTGCTCCAAAAGTTTTACACAAGAAAGCGTTCTATTCGGCTGACTCAATCTGCCTTTGGAAAAGTACCTATCTTCCATTTTCTCCTCTTCCTCATATAGCTTTTATATATTGTTTTATATATTTAAAAACACAAAAAGACCCAACAAATGACACAAGCTTATGTAGAGTGACTGCGTGACCATGTACTTTGGGACGACCATCAATCTATACGTTTAAAATTTTCGAAAATATTGGCGTTGTCATAGCTGCCGTTGTTGTTCCGATAAGATAAGGTAAGATTTTTTGTAACGTCAGCATGATTTAAAACAGCAATTCGGCATTAGTTCTAATGAGCGTATTACCTACATTACATAAAGCAATGGAGTCTTTACAACCAGCATGATCTATACAAACACAATATAATACATAGATCCAGCTGGACATAACACAGTATAATACATAGATACAGTTGGACATAACACAGTATAATACATAGATACAGTTGGACATAACACAGTATAATACATAGATACAGTTGGACATAACACAGTATAATACATAGATACAGTTGGACATAACACAGTATAATACATAGATACAGTTGGACATAACGCAGTATAATACATAGATACAGTTGGAAATAACGCAGTATAATACACAGATACAGTTGGACATAACACAGTATAATACACAGATACAGTTGGACATAACACAGTATAATACACAGATACAGTTGGACATAACACAGTATAATACACAGATACAGTTGGACATAACACAGTATAATACATAGATACAGTTGGACATAACACAGTGCATTACTTGAAAACAATTTAAAAGGGAATGACTGAAAGTGAACTTAGTACCTGGATAAATTAAAAGAACAGTTTAGGATAATTTCAACCAACCAACCAACCAACCAAAAAGAACCAAAAAAACTTTTGA
The DNA here is from genome assembly GCA_028554795.2 of Sinohyriopsis cumingii. Classification (NCBI taxonomy): domain Eukaryota; kingdom Metazoa; phylum Mollusca; class Bivalvia; order Unionida; family Unionidae; genus Sinohyriopsis; species Sinohyriopsis cumingii. The sequence goes on from CM068831.1 coordinate 99,541,318, forward strand.
TATAAATTTAAATTTAAATTAAATACAAAAGCGTCATTTTACGACTAAAAGATGCTGTGATGCAGCTTCTGTCTTACTTAAAAAGAAAGGCGCTAACAGCACGGCATAGGATAGATAGTACATAAGACAAGGACAGAGAAAGGAAAAACACTAAAACCAACATTAGCTGAAGTCATCATGGCGGTAGCGGATTACTTATAATATTACATTTTATAGTCTTTACCATTCCAGAATAGAATTAAAGATCTAAATGCGTTAAGATTTGAGTGCATTAGAAATGATCTGGTAACTCATTCCATAGACTTTTGCCAATGTTGAGGTTTTAATTCTTGGGACATCTAAAATATTTGAACATCTAAAATTATATTTGTTATTTTTAAAACACTGAATCATCTAAATATTTGTGAGCAAGCTGATACACAATTTAGAAAGTCTCCTATGCATTTTTGCCATAAGCATTTGCTTATGGCAGCTGATTGGTAAGTCATCGTACGCAAATCTCGGAGCATGCACTTGTATTTTGTCAAGTTTAGTAGTGTTGATGTAACTGCAGAAATGCCTGGCTAAGAGACATAAGTTGAATTTAGAGGTGATAAATGCATGTAACATTGACAGGTTGTTGAGTTTCGTCAGCGTCTGATAAATACGTTTCAAGGCAGATAGTTGCCTTAAAGTTTTCCTACCGAGATATTTTTAATGTGAATTGAATTGCAGTTGTTATTTAATGTTAGTTCCTAACAGTTTAGCCTTTTCTTCATAGTTTTTGACAGCACTGCTTGTGTTAAGTACAGGCTTACTGAATCTCTTTTTACCCACAGCCAGATCATGAAATGTGTGTGTGTGTGTGTGTGTGTGTGTGTGTGTGTGAGAGAGAGAGAGAGAGATTTTTAACGTAGCTTTAATAATTGTAGTCATATCGCTACGATACTTTGGTTAAAGCTTAACTGTGTAGTAATTATCATATGTGACAATGTTTTGAACTTTTCAACTACATACACAAACAGTATAGAGAAAGCTAACCTGATGCTTTCGTCCTCACACTATGGACTTCTTCAGCAGACTGATTTAATCTCTGCTGACTCTACCTCCCGTGCTGTTAACATTCAGTAGAGATCACATCAGTCTGCTGATGAAGTCCTTTTTGTGAGGACAAAAGCTTCAGGTTAACTTTCTATATTGTTTGTGTATGTAGTTGAAAAGTTAATAACATTGTCAATATTGCTACGATGCCTGCAGTGTGGCAGCTTATAGTGATGTTTAGCACTTGGGCATTATGCCGCATACATGCAGCATCATGTCCCACCCAGCCATGTTATCCTGACATCAGTTAGACCAATCCTAATACTAACCTCTTAGTGCTGAGCGCCAAGCAAGGTAGCTGTTAGTACCATTTTTATGAATCTTGGGTATGACTCGGCCGGGGTTGGAACCCGCGACCTCTCACAGCCGAGGCGGAAGCTCTAACCACTTAGGCCACCGGAGCGGTTTGGGTTGGCTTGGAATATGTTTGCAATGAACCAGTCTATCAGATTGTTTGACTCTGCTTTAAGTGTTATCGTCAGGGTGTCAAATTCCACTGGAGAATAGGACAAAGTGTTATCGTTGGAATGGTTATATACAGAACTATACGTAATAAAACAAAAGATATCACTGATAAAAACATTAAACGTAATGGTCCGAGTATCGACCCCTGATGAACCCCTTTTGAATTTCAGTTAAACTGCTCAATACACATTGAAACTTATTTGCTACTTTCGATTCGACAGGAATTTCAGTAAGAGTCCTACTCATTCATTTGATATACTTTAACCTGCAAATAAGAATATCATGAGGGATACAGTCAAAAGCATTGGAAAATTCTATCAGAAATGCAGCTAAATATTTGTGCGCACCAAGAACCTTCCTCCAGTCTTCAAGCAAACGTAACATAGTGGTCTGGCATCCATGTTTTTTATGAAAGGCGCCGAGATGTTTGTTAAAGATGTTCTCAAAAATGATGCTAACTTGGAATTAATTGATTTCTCGAACAGTTTGGATACGATAGGTAAAATGCTGACAGGTCTAAGGTTACTTTTATCAAGAGGATTGTTCGTTTTGAAAATCGGACTGCTTGAGCTTCCTTAAGACGATCAAGAAAAATATTAGATTCCAATGCCCCTTGCATGTATAGGGTTTTGTCGTACTGAGTAAAACAACGTAACACAATTGGAAAACATTATACATAATAATGCTAAATCATATTGTCAAGCATGAACAGTGAGCATACAATGAACATGTGCCTAATTAAGCATGAACAGATAGGGTACAATGAACGCGTCCCTAGATGAGCATAAACAGTGAGAGTACAATGAACGTGTCCCTATTTAAGCATGAACAGTGAGGGTACAATGAACGTGCCCCCAGCTAACCATGCAAAGTGAGCGTACAATGGACGTGTCCCTAGCTAAGCATGAACAGTGAACGTACAATGAACGTGTCCCTAGTTAAGCATGAACAGTGAGCGTACAATGAACGTGTCCCTAGTTAAGAATGAACAGTGAGCATAGAATGAACGTGTCCCTAGTTAAGCATGAACACTGAGCGTACAATGAACGTGTTTCTAGTTAAGCATGAACAGTGAACGTACAATGAACGTGTCCCCAGTTAAGCATGAATAGTGAACATACAATGAATGTGTCCCTAGTAAAGAACGAAGAGTCAGCGTACAATGAACGTGTCGCTAGTTAAGCATGAACAGTGAACGCACAGTCAACGTGTGCCTAGTTAAGCATGAACAGTGAGCGTACAATGAATGCGTGCCTAGTTAAACATGAACAGTGAACGTACAATGAACGTGTCCTTATAATAATGAAACTCTGTTGAGAGCAATGAACGACAATCACTTTATCAGATTTGTGCTGTCTTAAAACCTTGTAGTCGACAGGCTCAATATCACAATGAGAATTATTGCCATTTCATTAGAAATCTTTTATGAGAAAAGTTTCATCCTATCACACATACATACTTTAACAAATCCGTTGTTTACCCTCCCATATGTAAGGAGTTACGTAGCAAATACCTGTATTTGTTGAACACTCGACATATTTATTGGGAACTATTTATGTTGAATAAAGCGACTTGTCTATATATTTCTTTATGAAACAGTCTTTACTACTACTGAATGCCTGTAAGGGTTCTTGGCCTTGAATAGAACTAACTTTTATTTTAAAAAATTGAAGGAGTTAATGGAAATAAAATTGGAGGAAGAAATCTTTGCTTTGTATTTTTTATTTTGTTTGCGATAAAAATGCAGCAACATTTAAAAATCTAGTGGAAACATCATGCATTCCAGCACAATAAACTATCTTGTGGGTACATTTAATCTGTTAAATATTTAACCATTTTAAAATTTATTACAGCATACGTATACATTCTCAAAAATGTACAAAATACGTACAGTCTGGACCTTATTTCAAATACTAGTTGAGAATAATTTAGAAACATAACAGCTGATGGTTGTCACAGGTTTATTTGTACTGTGTGTGCTGTGCTTCAGATATTTCAATGATAGGTGGATACGAATGTTTTATTTCACCGTGCCATGCACCGTGAATTTGTAATATTAATATATGCAATGTTGTATATTTCATACACAGGTCGCACATATATCAGCACGTACCAGGTGTGGTGTACTGGCACAGTGTCTGCTTGGCAATTCTACGCCCGGGATTATGGAACCATCTACTTCCAGATATGGAGAAGATCTGGTTCCACGTCAAGCTTTACACTTGTTGGGCAGAATGAAATAACCATTACAGGTCTTTTTTCTCTCTCTCTCTCTCTCTCTCTCTCTCTCTCTCTCTCTCTCTCAATCGTCTGTAAGCAGCGATTGCAAAAAGGTTCTAAATTTCAAGTTTATTTCCCTTATCTTAAGAAAAATACTATACGTATCCATTGTTGTCGGTTTTATTTAAATTACAATTTCTGCCACATGTACATATTCTTACCGGTTACAAATAATACAAATAATGTTTTTAGCACCACAGGACCTTGTTACTCGATGACTGTTATACGTATCTAGAACTTCTCTTTGATTTAGTTGGAATTATATCAACAGTTTCCTGTGTATCTTAACAATATCAATGATTGGGGTAGTAGTACTTACTGTTGAATGCAAATTGGAATATTTTATTATAGTAATCCCTATTTGGACGGCTATGATTTTATAAAGAACAATTTTTTGTCTGTCACCAGTAGCTTCAAATGAACTGTTTAAATAGCATTTACAAACTTTTCACACAACAATTTTAAAATCATGTTCATTTCAAGAAGCTAATGGAAATAAAATTTGGACAAAGAAATCTTTGTCTTGTAATTTTTGTTTTGCTTGCTATAAAAATGCGGCAACATTTAAAAATCTGTTAAATAGATTGTATTCCAGTACAATAAACTATCTTGTGTGTACAAGTAGTCTGTTAAATATATAACCTTCTTAAAGTTCTTGCATCAAACGCATGAACTCTCATAAATGTATGAAGTCCGCACGATTTGGACATTTTTTTCAAAATACTTGTTGTCAATCATTTAGACATATATTGTTGGTTTTAACGGGTTCATAACACTGTGTGCACTGTATTTCGAATACTCATTATAAGATAATTGATCAATATAACTAGACAGGCATTAGTATATAATACTTTTTGCAGACTCTATTAGCAAATTGTGTTTCTTTAAGATTTGGGAAATAAATGGGTTGTGAAATTTTATGTTTTTCAAAAGCTTTCAGTGTGGAAAGGGATTTTGAAAAGATGATTAATGAAATTTGTTTTTGGGGAGGGTTGGGGGTTGGGGGAGGTTTAAAGGGATTTCGAAGATTTACGTATGTCTGTAACTTTGCGGTGAAAGTAGAGGCTTTATCCGGTAACCGGTTCGAGATGGTGCCACGGGCATTGCAATGGCAACTCCAGTCTTTCTAACCGTCTCTATGCAGGGATGTATAGTTACGATTGAATGCTATGATTTGACTGAATTTACTCTGAAAAAGAGGAATTCTTGTTTAGGCCTTTCGGCGCTGTTTTTGATAATCACGGTGGTGATAATAGAAATACAGAACTGTGAAATATTTGTAGCATCGAACGTTGCTTCTTTTAGCTGAGGATGGATTCGTATACCAAAAGATGAAATTTGTTTGCTGAGTGTTGGTTTGGTATTTTGGCATAAGGACGAATTCATATGCTGGATCAGAGTACAGTTTGGTTGTCATGGAACATACACTGAATTTCGCTTGTTACTTAATGTCATAATTTGCTCAGCCAAAGAAGGAAAGAGTAGACAACCTGCCAGAAACTGAACGTGTAGCAAATTTCATTATGATACGATACACAAATATGGGATCCAAATACGAGGGCGACTGAACTGGACGGATTACCACAATAGCTATTTCTGAAAGTCTAGGTCATAAACCTTCACATAATGGATAATGAGAGCATGTGATTGATGTGTACAGTACTGTGGGGAAAAAATGTGATCAACGCATTTCAGCTGTAGTTAGGTAACCATAACATTGAGTCCTCGCCTCTCAGCTGTAGTTAGATAACCATAACAGTGAGTCCTGGCCTCTCAGCTGTAGTTCGATAACCATAACAGTGAGTCCTCGCCTCTCAGCTATAGTTAGATAACCATAACAGCAAGTTACATAACTTCGTTTCATCTCATGCAGAGGGCCAATACAAAGCAATTTAAAGTCTGTACATTTTCAGACGTTTTAAACGGATGACAGAATATGGAATTCACAAACAATTTTCAACATAGGCCTTAGTGAAGAAAGGAAATTAATTGTCACATTACTCTTTAAATATCAGCGATACGGATATATTTTCCCGGTTCCGGTGGCCTAGTGGTTAGAGCGTCTGCGCCGTATGTGAGATGTGGCAGGTTCGAACCCAGGCCGAGTCATACCAAAGACATAAAAATGGTACTAACAGCTGCCTCGCTAGGCGCTCATAATTAAGAGCTTAGTGTTAGGACTGGTCAGCCTGGTGTCAGGATAATGTGACTTGGTGGGACATCATGCTACATGTCTGCGGCATGTTGCTCCAATGTTAGACATCACTATAAGCTGCCACACTGCAGACATCGTAACGATATGACTGAATTTTTTTAAAGCTACGTCAAAAAATCGAAATCACACACACACACACGTAGGATATATGCTCACCTTTAAAACCCAGTGGCACTTGATTCCAGTTATAGAAGTACACAAAATAGTTACTCGGATATTTTGTGACTAAGTCACTGGTCGATTCTCAGATATCCAAATTATACACAAAACAGTAACTGTTGGACAAACATGTACACTTGAAGGTCAGGGTACCGGGCAAGATTGTTTCCTCCTACATTATTAAATATGAATTTGATTGTGTTACAAATATATCACAATAGTCCGAAAACTTCTACCTACCCATCAAATGGCGGAGCAAAAAGCAAGAGATGGATGGAAAATCTTATACCTGAGAAAAACTCATAGATACATTCTTCTGTTCTTGATTCTTTTCGTGAGGATGCAACTGGTTCTGCCAACAATACATCTGAGACTACATGTTATCGTTAACAGTGCTTCGTTGCAAAACAACAGAGAATTCAAAAATGGTGTTTTTAATTGTTATTTTGATTCTTGTTGATGTACAAGTTATTAAACACGAAACGAATGTGCATTTAACTCAAAAGACAATGGCCTTACAGGAAAACTCGAAATATGGCCTACCATCACGTTAGACGAAAGAAATGTCGGTGACTACATCCCATAGATAATAAGGACCGCTGTGTATTTCAAAGTGAAATAGAAATATGACTTTGGGTTGGGTTTCTTTTTAAACACATTATCAAATGTGTAGATATACACGCATACTTATGTATTAACAGACATTGACTTTGTATTCACATTAGACCACTCCTGTGGTCTGGATTAGAGCGTCCGCCTCTGATGTGGGAGGTCGCGGGTTCAAACCGTCGGCCGAGTCATACCGAAAACTTAACACACATGGTACTTACAGCGGCATCACTAGACGGTCAGCAATAAGACGTTAGTGTTATGACTGGTCGACCTGATGTCAGGATAATATGACTAAGTGGGAGACATCCTGCTGCATGTCTGCGGCATGATACCCCAGTGCCACACATTACTATAAAATATTTTAAAGCTAAGTTAAAAATCTAAATCACACACACATACAAACCCATGTATTCACATTTACCTTTGTTTTGATGATTAAAACGTGGAATTTCCAACGTAAAGAACAATATGATAATGTATTTATTAATTTGCATTGTTTTAAGCGGGTACATCATATCAAGAACAGGATACCATCATCCCAGTGCCCCCGGATATGCGTATCAGTGCCCAATCCGGCGATTATATCGGATGGTAAGTAGTGAAACCTCTTTTACAGCAATGAATTGATAGTAAATAACATAATAACTGTGCCCTCGATATACCATCTCTCGCTCTTTAGCCATCTTACGTTTTTGAAAATAAGGCTTTGTCCTATTGTTTTGTTCTATGATTTCCCAGTCATACATCAGATATATTGTTTGAGCAATTTATTTTTCTAGCTACATTTGATTTCAGTGGCCTGTTTTGGTTTTGACTGGACCCTTCGTAGCTTGTACCCCTATCTAGACATGACTCAATAAAAGCTAAACATTTCTAATATTTGGATGGAAAGTATTTGATTCTTTTAAATATGTTAAATTTTCAACTAAGTGAAAGGCTTTCGCAATGCTGATCACACTAAATCTGATTCTCTAGACGTTTGTTAATGAGAGAAAGAGAGAGAGATATCCCTCATGAGTGAATCAGTTTGTGCATACTTAATCCCAGCATGCATTTGGATGAGGATAGTTATGATCACAAAGAAGTATCTCTAAAATGGCATGAGATTAACATAACGATTGCTTATTGCCTCTAGTGGAAACTGATAAAATCGTGTTGGTATTGAGACACGGAAGATTAGTTTTAAAATTTTAAATATTGAAAAGAATTGAATAATTTTCTTTATGTTTTTGCAATATTGTACATTTGTTTAGTCAGATCTAGATATAAGTACAAAAAGAGGTCCCAGGGGAAAACTGTAGAACTGCCAAATTACATTATAAATTCCCAATCATAAGTTATCCTGACAAAATTGATGTACACACGTTTTTGTTTTTGGTAAATATTAGATGCTTTAATATTCATTCATGTTTAGGCATCACATTCTTGTTTCAGCACACATATAACTGTAAAAATACTGTTTAACCCCGATCTTCCTGCGTCCTCGCTTTCCTGCGAGTTTCTTCGTGTATGTATGTATGTATGTATGTATGTAAGTATGTATTGCGCGCATTCTGACATAGTATGGTGACTAACAGACATATACGTTATTTGCTAACGTATTTAAGGGTTAAATCTGGTACTGTTGCAGTCTATATTGAAGTAATAAAAAATGATACAGTATTATTATGATATGATATGATATGATATTATTACTATTGTTATTATTATCATTATTATTATTATACAGGAAGACCAGCGGCTCAGAAATGATTACTTACGGGTCAGGTTCTACTGTCTACTACATATCTACAACTTCTGTTGCGATTGGCACTACATATTCATTTACTTCTTTTGTTAATAGAAACTACGCTGTCAAAGTTTATATGGATAACAGTGAGTATAAACCCGCATTAAATACGGCCATGTGTACCTTGTTTATATCATGCCTTTTCCTCCATCCATATGTCCTTCCATCACACGTGTATGCAACTTCGTTTAGTCGCATCAGCTTGATTATTGGTTTAGTTATATCCCCTTACATAACACATCCCAATTCCCTGGTAACGTATTCGCAGTTTTGTGCTATATGGAATCACTCCTATATTGAACAGCTATTATGTCACTCCGTATATCAGTCAGACGGTTGATGATTATCAGCCTTTTTTCCAACTAATGGGGGAACTACTTTATGGCGAGTGATTTGCTCATAAAAATGAATCACAATTGCCTAGTAATCATCCGCCATCTTACTATTCCTTTAAATGCTTCATATTTCTTCAACGCCATCTTTTTTAACTCTGGTATGCCAAGTATGGAAACTGTAAAATGTGACAGATGCAAAAGAGAGAAGAAAATATGAGATGGTAGGATCCGGAAAAAGAATTGTTACATAAGCATTTGTACAGACGCGGTATCGTAGAGCATATTACAGCTGGATAATAAAGAGACATGTAAATAGAATTCTAAAATGTTATAATATTGTTACAAGTCAGGGGTCTTTACTTGACCGAGCGGTGTCAAAACCCTGGAGCGATTCTCGCTAGAAGTCATAAGTTTACCCCAAATTTCCAACAACTTCTATACAACTTCAGTTGTAAATTAGAAAGCCCAACGTGTCCGTTTTATACATAAATTTTACTTAATTAATGCAAGACCACAGATAAAACAATCTGACAAATATCTATCAACCATATATATCAACCGCACATCAGCATGGTTTCTCTTCATCAAGTTTCCGTACCGCCAGTCGTTCACGCCGTAGAAATTATACGAGTATCCCCTTACACTGGAACTATTTTAACTCCGCCACCTTAGAACAATCAATGCATGCTTTCAAGGCACATTTCGCCAATATAACTGTACCACATTTGCCACCATGGCTACATAAACGGTATATGTCGAGTCCCTTCTTATTTATTCCTTTATGTAATTTACCGGTTCCTACCGTAAATACTGCCACTGCAGTCACACCACCAATGTACACCACTAGATTTTAATATGGACTATCAGGGACATTCTTCGGTTTTGGCCTGAATTCACTACTAGTGAACCATGGCATCATGGAAACTCACTAACACGTCACTCCGTGACGTTTGCTCAAGTAACTGGCTAATTATTTCGGGCTAAGGATATTTCCATTGCGCATAATTCCAATAAGCACACAAGTAATCACACAAATCTAAGAATTCCTTAAAACGTGACGCTATAACTAAATGCGCATACTCCATCTTTATTACAATATCTTCAAGCCAAACAAGAAAAGAAGAAAATCGAAAATAGTGAATTGAAAGAGTTGTTGACTAAATAATCAATCTACCCATTACACAAACTAGCGATGAAAAAATTTCGTTCAAAACAGTTTACGTTGTCCATGAGGACTATGAATGTCAAGCCGGCATTGTAGACATTCAAGTATACGTGAGAGACAATAACGGATATAAAAACAAAGTATGAAAGTGATGCATATTTTCTCCAAACACTCACTGCCTGGTACATGCAGACAAGGCGATTGTTGACGAACACAAGGTAACGTGACTTTTTAAAAATTGAGCTCTAAACTAATGGAGATTTTTTGGTTGGTGTACGTAAATGGTCAGGATTTGTATTTCTTTGTTTCAAGATGTCTGAGAATAATTGACGAAAGTGATATGTAGAAGTATTAGAAATTTGGATTATGTTAAAGTCCAGCTCAGTTTGAAATTACACTCGTAATGGGGACAGAAGACATATATATTTTTAGAGACTGAAATCAGAGAACAAAGATTGTAAACATCGCAAACGGAAACGACACCCAGCAGTTAATTGATATAATATTTAACATTGCATAGATAAATGATAGAAAATGAGCGGAAGATCATATACATAGTTACTGAAATGGGTGAAATATACAAATGCTTTTATTAACATTCGAAATAAAGACAATAAAGCTTTCTTGGATGCCGCAAATTAAATTTGAACCCATAAAGAGATCGCCCGTACAGACCATCAAACTATAACACAGGTTACACAGATGCCAGATCAACATTGAAAAACGTCAGTGATGAATTAGAAAAAGATTCAACGGATTCAGTATCATGGACAGACTAATAAAACTAGTGTTACAACTCTGTAGTCTTACACTATGTAACAGAATGAAGCAAAACCAGCAACTGTGAGTAAAATTCAACACACAAATTATTATTTCTACGTTACACAGTGAAAATTTAAGTGGAACACTTGCAGTGTTGTAAATTGAGTCCTAAATAATCCTAAATGTTCTATCACAAGTCTTAAAGAAGAGAATGGTCCGAATAAATTTCAATAGCATTGAATGTCCTGATGTACCAATAGTCTCGAATTTATTGATGGATTACAACTATGTAATCCAGAATGTCTTTGAATGAGTTCTCAATAATCCCAGAGTAGTATTTTAGTCGACAACCTCTATGCACTTTGTAATTCCAATTAATAATTTGAATAAAAAAATTCACCTGAAATTATATCTGAACACAATAGTAAATGTTTTCACAGACTGAACTTTAAATAGGAACGAAGACCTTGTTTACAAAAAACTTTTCATATACACCCCTACTTGACTTATGTCAGAATATCATTTTCTTAAAAGCTAATGGAAAATTCCTAAATATTGTCAACAAGTTCGCCTCCAGAAAATATCAAACATGTAAACAAGGTTAGGCATTGAACTCCGTGTCTGGTAAATATCTCAAAAACCTGACAAACGTCAGGTAAGCAAACTTCTCTCCTCATTCACAGACAAAGGTCAAGCACACAATATAAATTAAATATACATAACAACTATTAGAATGACAGAAAGAGTAAGAAATAGTTACGTTAAAATGTTAATTTTCGTTGAGAAAAACAGATAGCATTGCTGAGTAATAAAAACTTTATCAAGATTGGGATCATCTCAGATAAAGAAAACATATAATTAAAATTTAAATTGCAACATGTCCTAAAATCATTTTCACATAAAATTAAATATACATGAACACCAAGGATTAGATAATCAAGTAGATAGCACTATAGACAAAATTTTGAAGAGGGTTCTGTTGTACAATTCAAAACCTATCATCATCAATTAACCATGGACAATACGACGACCAATCATATACCGTCAGCATTTTGTCTTAACATTACATCCAAGCACAAAGACTCACAGTCTATAGCATGCAGCGGCATAGACTGCAAGCATTTGCAGAAAATATAAGAATTAGTTTGCAAACACGTTTGAACTGCAATCACAGCTAAATTGATAGTCACAAAGGTAGATAAGAAGCAATTAAATAATGGAACATATGTTATATCTTGTTAAAAGTAAATTAAAAACAGCAATGTAGATTATGATGATTGTACTGATTAGTACAGATGTCCTACATATATCGAGTGTAATTGTCAGCACAAAAATTATATACCACTCTTTGGTAGGCTATCATTCCTATCTGTTTATCGAGGCATTTGTGAAAAATGAATCAGATAAAAAAAATAGCATAAATATCAAATAATGATTAAATACATATTTCGTCCAGTGAGGATTTTATAATGCATAGATTTAAACAGGATGGACAAAGAAAATGCTATAAAATGGACACTCAGAATCATATATAGTTTAAGGTTCATGCAATAATCCTTAGCAACTTGCAAAGAATTTCAGCATTGACAAATTCACTGAAACCATTATATTTGAAAACCATGGAACATAAGATAAAATACTTTTATCTGTACTAATACTTAGAATATAGAAAAGGTTTAAAGAAACTCAATTACCACTAATCGAGAACTTTGCTAGCAACATTTACTAACAAGAAATGAGCCTTGAAACGGTTAACTAAGCAACATAATTAAAGTAGGGAAAGACAATCTAATGCCTTTAAAAGATTATGATATTTTAGAGGACGCTCTAAAGGTAACGACACAGCTACACGACTATTTCTATGACTAATTTCACCAAAACATAGTATGTATCACCGTTTAAAAAACATAACGGAGAAAGATGATCCAAAAGCGTTAGCACATAACTTATTTTGTACAATTAAGAAAAGGGAGACTTTATCCAAAATCGAAATTTAAAGGTGTACGTTCAGTTATGTTCGAAACTGGCAAAGATATGTAGATTTGTGTCATTCTACCAAGAAATATGTCATAAATATACATTGAATTGAAAACCATTCTGAGACAAAACACAACCCATGACTTTACAAAGGATTTTTTCAAACTTCGTATTAATTCTATGTTTGGTAAACAGGTGAAAAATCCCTGTAGGAGATCGGAGGTTAAAATATGCCAAATAAGCAGAAATTGTTTCTTTTTCAGAGGTCACCAGGTTTAACATTTTCTATGAGAAGAATCAATGATAAAGATTTTTGGTTTTAGCTTAAAGTACAAGAATATTAATATAACCAATTTATGGACAATTTACAGCGTTAGAATTATCAAAGGGGTTAATTATGAATGTTACTAGAACAAGCTAAAGTCAGTATATGTTAATAAAATGAGGTTCGTAATAATAGATATGATGTAAGACTGATACATTTGTGCAATGACATAAACAAGAAGATCCGGTTTTACGAGACAAGTGATTACAAGAAAGATAATAAATGTATATTTGGTGTTTTACAAATCAAAATGAAAACAGTTGGATTTTTCAACGATGAGTTTTATCATACTACTACCACTGTTTAGATGTTTCTACTGCCGGTAGATCTGTATAACCTTTTGTCGCTGTTAATGTTAATATCTAAGAAATGAAACATCAAAAAATCGCAAAATTTAACGGACGTAAGATAAATCTGGTGCACAGTGTGTTGAAATAAGACATAATCAGGTGCGCAGATTAACGGCAAAATGACGCAGGAATCCTGGTACTGATATTGCGTATACTAGACGTATGTAGTCTAATAAATAAGGTAGCTCCAATCGTTTAGGAATAATAAAAATAATCCGTTATTGGATGCGTTAGAAATCGAATTTAAAATTCGAAAAGTACAAAGATTTCATTTGCAAATAATTTTAAATAACCGGGAGATGACGCGAAATGGTTTTAATAGGATCGTAATGAAATAAGTTGCGTATCACGGTAAGCTATATTGTTTTATCCGCAAAAGCATACAAGATATATTTAGTGGAACAGATAAATTAACTGGGGTTAATCAGATACATTTTTTTATTGCTCATGCTATATACGTGCCAGTTAAACGCTTTACACGTATATCGAAAATGGTGTTGATTTCTAACTTGCGGTGATTGTTATGAGCCTTCAGCTAAGCATGTACAATATGAGCATGTATGCGTTGTCCTTGTAATGGGTGTTCCTCTTTATGCGCGTTACACGTTCTTTCAATCTTCGCTAGTGTTGTAGTAATAATGGCAAAATGCTAAACAAACAAGAATACACGAGCAGGTACTGAGCATTTTAAATCAATACCAGGCTGTGTTACGCACTTTCAGTAGTATTAAATCTGAGCAAAATTTACCAGAACGAAACCTTTGTTGGAACCCAATTTTGGTACTGTACCTGGATTATTCCTTATATTGTTTAATGTAAAAGTAAAAGGAGATGCTAACAACTCAGTGGTAAACAATGCTTGCCAAAATATAATCTTTTCTTATGGTGTTCGTTCGACCGCTCCGGTGGCCTAGTGGTTAGAGCGTCCGCCTCGGATGCGGGAAATCGTGCGTTCAATCCCCGGCCGAGTCATACCAAAGACTTACAAAAATGGTAGTAACAGCTGCCTCGCTTGGCGCTCAGCATTAAGGTGTTAGTGTTAGGACTGGTCGGCCTGGTGTCAGGATAATGTGAATGGGTGGGACATCATGCTACATGTCTGCGGCATGATGCCCAGTGCCAGACATCACAATAAACTGCCACATTGCAGACATCGTAGCGATTTGACTGAACAATTGTTAAAGCTACGTTAAAAATCCAAATCACATCACAACACATCTTATGATGTTCGTGATCTTTTGTAGGAAAATGATATAATAATGTTTGTAATGTAATGTCTCTACATTGCAGTGATTATCTAGAGCTGAATCTGGCTTATGGTATCACGGTACCAATTGTTTTTCCATATACCTCAATGCTAATGTTTTGTGAAATAAATATACTTTCTGTCCTACTTGGGCATGCATGTCACACGCTGTCATATAGAACAATGCTAGATTGTCAATTTGACAATGACATAACCAGGTACTCCATTGCATTTAAGAGAGATAACTCTACTGGAACTAGACAGGGGTAAGAGTTATCTAGTCACAACAAGCACATTTTCAGTCATGTGTACCATATTTTAAAAAAATCATAAAAAATACAAAATATGATCTAGATAGAAATTAACACAAACTCACATGTTGCCAAGAGGCTCAACTTTTTTTTAAGCCAAACAGAAAGTACAAGTCTTACATAATGCACCAATCACAGCTAGTTTTGTTCTTTAATTCTGAATACAATGTTCCATACACCTTAAGCTCCGCCCACCTGGACTTGCGCAATTGGTACCGTTATACCTATAGCAAACCTTAATTTTTCCAATAATCTGTGAAATAGTTCGGGACTGTATAAGTAACAAATATACTTAGTCTCACTTGTGAAAAACAATTTGATGAGGTACTAACCTATGTCTTATATGAATGTGTATAGAAATGTCATTGAGCTGTTTGAACTATTGTTTTCATACTTTTGCTTCACCATCAAAATCATCTTTTGAAATAAAATGAATTCTTTCAACTATGAGTTGTATCTTATTCATATCAGCAATTATTGAACTTCACATAGGTGATATGGGATAAATCACATTATATCATATTATGTAATAACTAGGTCAAAGGTCAATGTACCAAATAGTATGCACCTGTCCTACTTCAAAATGTACAATTCACCTAAAAGAAAGGAATTTATATTTGTTTGGTAGGTGCAGAACTTAACATCAGAGACAGGTGGACATGACCCAATCTTATTATAAACTATAAGCTTTGACCACTTTACACTATCTACAGATACAAGAGGTCACTAACCACCAGTCCTCACACAAAGGTCCACCTACCCATCCTCTTTGTAACACAAATAGTAAGCTTTCCTCCTTTGTAATGTGAATAAAATTGTTTCAATAAGCCAGTCAGTCACCAAATATAGTAAATCGCAGCTTCTAAGTGGTTATGTTTGGATTGGGAGGTGAAATTAGGGGAATAAAATACAGAAAAATGCCAAATATAAACACTAAGTATAGCACATCAAATGGAGTTAAAAACAGGAGGAAAGTGTTTATCTAAAAGGGAGAGGTAGCTTATGATAAAGGAATTAAAGGTGGCAAAATCAGCAATGCGAAAAATGAGAAGTGAAAGTTTGATGACCTTACCTTGGACAAATATATGGGGCAGGGCCCAACAGGTCCAAGGACAGCCCAAAGGCAACTGTGCTATAACATCCCTTACAGGACCCAAATTTCAAGTGAAGTTGTGTTCATTTCCATCTAATATAAAAGGGTGAATAATTTAGATAATATAGATACATATAAAGTATATTTCTTCTACATAAGAATTTAATAATAATTGTCATAAGATAGAGAGAAACTTATCTCAGAGCCAAGCAGAACATACCTTATCAGTTTTTAAACTTGTAAACTTTACTGTTTGAAATTATCAAATTGCTTCTACTTACATTTGCATCAAGATTGAGGGCTAATATAATACTTCACAAATCTTCTCTTTATTTTCATAATCAGTCACTGAAAATGTGAGATTTTATTTCCTTGAAATGTTATGACTGGTGTAAGGGAGATAACTGAATGATATACATAAGGTGTGGTAACCTTGAATACATTATCCATGTAATATAGATGAGTTCATCAACAACCTGTATTAACTTCATTGCAATTAAATTATCTCAAAATACATTACTGACAAAGTGAGAACCTAACATTTAGACTCTTATGTTTAGTGGAGACCTCAAGAGTCATGTAATTTTAATTTCTAAGATGACGCAGCTCTTTCATATCACATAGTTCATATTTTCTACAATGCCGGCATGTAGAGTGCAGCCTTCCATAACCATGCAGATATCATCTCATGCCAATTTGGATTCTTGCGATGGGATGCAAAGTTTCAAGAACAGTGTGGATTTGAATGGAATGAATACGCACTGTGTGACTAAAATGGTTATCATTCTGTAATGTTGGACCAAACATGGAAATTCCACAGGAGCAGCTTGACAGAAAGAAATAGGATTAATTGAAAGTCAATAGTAGATTATAATTGGGCTTATACAAGTGCCAATGGGAAATGCTGACTTAAGGAAACTGTTCTTGTTTGTTGGTATTCACTGCTACTTCAACAAAAGGGAATGCAAGAGAACTGAACTAACTACATGAACAATTTCAAAGCAGGAGAGTGTAAAAAAAAAAGGGACAATTAGAGCAGGACAATTCAAATCAAAATGGGAAGGAATACCAAATCCTTAATAAATTACCTAAAAATTACTCATGCCAGAACATCCCACATGGTACAAGAGATCTATCTACAAGTGTACTTAGAATGTTCTCTATCCTGGTTTATGGCATGCCTTACAAGAACAAGATAGTTGTTTTTGTACACATGATTTTTCATCTTTTGCAGGTACAATAGCCAATATTTGGCCCAAATCAACTATATTATGTTTACATAACTTATTTTGTTGCATGCATTCCAATCTAGGAGGTAACAGCACATACATAAAGGCATCAGGTAACACAAGTCTATATCTATCATAGCTATAGTTATCAAAAGTCCCCATCCAAAGCCATCTTGTGCTATTTTCTAAAGATTTCATACATTTTATTCTTAAAGAACTTTCAATATTTGACCAAAAGTGTTCAGCATACATTTGTTTTCCTACATCAAACTAGTATAGTTCATAAATGCCGCCCACATGTATGCGTTTCTATGGAAACACTGTGAGGCTATTCTTTCCTTTAGGTATCACGGTACCAATTGTTTTTCCATATACCTCAATGCTAATGTTTTGTGAAATAAATATACTTTCTGTCCTACTTGGGCATGCATGTCACACGCTGTCATATAGAACAATGCTAGATTGTCAATTTGACAATGACATAACCAGGTACTCCATTGCATTTAAGAGAGATAACTCTACTGGAACTAGACAGGGGTAAGAGTTATCTAGTCACAACAAGCACATTTTCAGTCATGTGTACCATATTTTAAAAAAATCATAAAAAATACAAAATATGATCTAGATAGAAATTAACACAAACTCACATGTTGCCAAGAGGCTCAACTTTTTTTTAAGCCAAACAGAAAGTACAAGTCTTACATAATGCACCAATCACAGCTAGTTTTGTTCTTTAATTCTGAATACAATGTTCCATACACCTTAAGCTCCGCCCACCTGGACTTGCGCAATTGGTACCGTTATACCTTATGTGCATACGATCTATTTTAAGATTTATGAACGTAAAATTGCGTAGGATCTATTAATAGATGATCACATATAAGTTTACAGTTACTAATAATAAAATTATTAGTAAATGTGATGATAAGATTCGTCCTTTTTTCCATTGGACACAAAGATCAGGTGGGATCACACAAGAAAAAAGTTATTTCCCATTGTATGGGTTAGGTTACATGAATAGGTATTTTGAAATATTAGATTGAGTAGTAAGATCTGTCACTTGGGATATATCGCGACGTATAGTCGTAATAGACTCTTGAAGGTGGATATGAGGAGAGAACTGAGCAATTCGTTTCACTTACATTGTGGATTCATTCATTTCTAATATTCTTATTTAATATGCTGAAATCAGTCTGCAGATGTTTTTGTTTTTGTGTTTAGATGATTTGAGAAAATAAAATCATTGGTGTGGATTATTCAGTGGAACTATAAAGTGTTCATTGGACTATAATATTATGATGGAACTATTGTCAGTTTTTTCAAAATAGTTATGGACAACACCATTTTTGCCACGGCTTGATTCTTGGCTGACCATTATATTCTTGGACCTGAAATATATACGGAATATTTCATAATTTTAGACTTGGATAAAACATTTTAAGGATTATTTTGGATTCAGTTCGTAATACTGATAAAGTTCCTTTGTTATTTTAATTTTATAACTTTGATAATTAAATTATTTGTTCAGTTTTGCACAATTTGTTGGTGTCGCTTCTTTTTGTTACTGAGTTTATGACCGTAAATTCGTAACAGTGACTGTAACATTTTATGATATTTCTTTTCAATTAGTGATAGACATGTTATAAGTTGATATCACATTTTTTGGCCTTTGCTGTCCTTCATCATTTGATTTTCTTAGTCAAGTACTTCTTCTGTGACTGAGACAAAGTATTAGTTACAGCAGTTATTTTATTTTGAGAGTTAGTGTGACTGTTTGTAACCATTCGTAAGCTTTGTCATTTTGACTTGATCGTTTTGTTAGATTTCAATACTTAAGTCTTTTCGTGATTGTGTTTTTGAGATTGTAAAGAGTTTTAGTCTTCTAAACTTTTGTTTTGTTTCCATGTCACTCTTGTTTGCATCTGAATTTATCCTTTGTTCAATAACTTGCACGTACTGTAGAATGTTTTGGTATTGTCTGTGCTCTTTATCATACAGTTTGTAAGTCTTCTAAGGCTTGAGACGGGATACTAAATCACTCTTTAAACGATATGTTATTAATTCTTGAATTTTCTTTTCACAAGGATCGAAAAAGATAAAAATGTTACACCAATCAAAACGCGTCTAACCAAACTCAGAGCTTTGGGTCTTTTCCAATCAGAAGAGATTGGACGCGTAACATAACTTTATATGTATTCGCACAAGCATTCCTGCGGTTTTCCATTGTGGAATAATTAAAGTACAATACCTCTTGCTGATATTTCATATACCCTGTCTACGATTGCTACTGCGGCTCTAACCAGTATTCTTCTTCCGGAAGAGGATGACTTAAATTTAGCTTTGACTGATTTCCTTTCGTATCTGCAAGAATATTTGCACGTGACGTTAGTACTTTACTTCACCAGTAGTAGATGATTTCAGAAGAAGAGAAAAACAGAAGAAAAAAATGGAAAATGTTTTGCAACGACAGAAAGAAGCAGAATAAGTATTTGTTTAACAGCAACAACACGAAGAAGGATAAAGCAAGAAGAATAAGAGAAGATGAAAACTTTGAATTGTGAATGGCAGAAGGACGATAGTGAAAACGAACCCGTTTGTTTGTTAGAATACATTTTGAAGGAGTTAAAGTATCTTCACTACTTCCACTCTATCAAGACTGAGAAGCCAGCAGCAGCTAGTTGTCTTGCTTTCTTGGATTTCTTGACAGGTGTAGGCTTTTCTCCTGGAGCGTTTCTTCTCCTGAAGAACGCTCCTCCTTCTTCTTAGTCTCTTTTTTCTTGGGACACTATGAAGACCTATGTCATTTATCATGACAATGATAACTCGTATATTTTTCTGTATATCTCTTTTCTCCTGTAGTGTGGACATTCCTAAGCCCAGTGTTCTATTTTGACTTTTATCTTGAGTGTACCAGTCTGTAGTCTTCTTTGAATGCCTCTGACGATAAGGCGATCTGTTTTTACTCTTTCATCTAACTTTTTAAGTTCAAAAGCTGAATAAATGTATGCTTTTTGGGTTAGAAGATCTCTATACATAGGGAGAGAGTGTGTAAAACAAAGTCAAATTTAAATTTTAAATCAAGATGAAATTATAACACTTTATGAAGAACAAAAAACAGAAATGGAAGTCAATAGGCGACTTTAGGTGTCGCCTCATACGCTACCTGAGGTGTTAAGGCAAGTGAAGTGCATGCCAGTGATTTCGACGATGAACTGAATGAGCCTGAGCCAACACACTCGAACTCCTCCGCCGCACGACGAAAACATTCAAGATCCACTATAAAAAGAAAGTCGTTCGGTTGTTCCCAAAGATTATTTTCACAAAGTGGCTTCCAGAAAATCTAAAACCTTTGCTTACACGTACACGGTCAATTTAAAGAGGGCAAGTCTGAAGTACCACCAGGGAAAACAGCACGTTTCATAACCTGGTTTGAAACAATAAAACGACAGTGCCAAGCAAAAGTGAAGATCGTTTGAGACTATCCATCAATCACGATAGTTTTAAGTCTCCTGTTTGGATCAAGTATAGTACACCGGCAGAATTAACACCTTCCAAAATCATCGACAAAATTTTAACAAGTTCAACAATCCGATGACGATTTAACATGACTGATGGAAAGCCACTCTCCACATGACCAACTTTTCACCTCCCTTGGGTAGTGTAGGGCGTAAAATATTACTGATGGATGGATGAAATACGCAGTACCAAAACAAGTTTTGTCCAAATTGACAACTCACAAGTCATGAAGTGCTTAGCTCATACTTTCGTCGTGGGTGGAGAGATGTTGTGGGTGTTTAGCATCTAAACGATGCATTTATGAGAGAAAACAACGAATTCATTGCTCGACTTGAAAATATCCTTTTGTCAGTCCCACTTTTTACGAACACTTTTATGTAAAAAATCTCTCAGATTTCTCGTGCTCTTTGCTGCGTAGATCTTAAACCATACCGACGAGAACTGGAGCGAATAGGACATCCAGTGTTACAGGCACTGCCATCGATTTGCTAGTCAGGGCTCACAATTTCTCAGGATACAACGGACAATTTTTTTCGAAATATTATTCAGGGCAAGATATCAAACGTCCCACAGTCATTAAACGGAGCGAAACTCATCTACATGAAAGTGGGACAAGTACGGTGTAAAGATTATGTGAGTTATTTAATCATGCCTTTGAGCATAATGCCTAAAACGTTTGGAATGAAACAAATAGCCAAAGGTTATTTTCCACACTTTTTCGATATCGAGGTTTATCAATACGTTGTGTTCCCGGATTTGGCTGACGTTTGCTGTTACAACCCCGATGGTATGCACACAGAATAGCTTAGGTAGTACCTTACACTTCTGAAGCAAGTTCAGAGTTTGTACGAGTACGAGTTTTAAAACTAGTTTTAATATAAAAAAATGTTCGTTGGCCTTTACAAGGGCCAACAGACAAAGGTGCCGAATTGCTGAGCACGTCTCATCAAAGTTTACAATCAATCGTTGAATTATTGAACATGCACCTGAATAAGTGACCCGCGAAAACGAAGAGATTGTGTTTAATCGACTGTTGGGAACGTCATGTGCCACCCAAAAGATAGAAATGGTGTTAAAGACTGGAAAACCGAATTTTTCATGTCACTGGACAAGTACGAGGACGTGATCCTCATGTCTATAAATTGGAAGATATAAATAGAGAAGTGTCAAAAAGAACTTTTACTTGCTTGAACTATAGCGAGTGACCAGAAAAGATGACGATCTCAAAGTTATCGAAATCATTCTCGATCAAAGTATACGTAAAGTGGGTAAACGTCTAATTCAAGAAGTGAAAGTGCTTTGGAAAGGATATGCACCTGGTCTGATTCTTGGGTTGCCACTTCACGTGGCATTGACTATAAAAAGAAGAAATAACCATCATGCCTTTAAACAGAGCAGTTGCCTCTCCTTCTTGGAGTTCTTCTCTTCAAGAACTACAAAACAACCTCTGTGGGTGTGATGCGGAGAAAGTGTTCCTAAAAATCAAATCGTCTTTTTATGCCAGATCTTTGTGGTGTATTATGTTACTGGAGCAGCAATTGCCAATTTCAGTTTGGAACAAAAAGACAAACAATGGTGAACAATCGTACTCAGCAAGTGTATTGGTTATCTCCTTTCCTGTCCTTCATTGAAAGATACTGCCGACAATAACAACAACAACGGTAGCCTTGCGACCATAGTCAGTCTCCATTCTTCCAATCAAAACATCAACAGCAGCAAACTTTGTGTGGAACATTTGGAAAATCATTCTCGTTCGAATGCAATTAACTCCGCAGAAACCAGAATCATCGAACAAATAATAACCCATTTTATTTAGCTTTATTGAGCTAGAGTTCAGTGAGGTATTTCCCAATAATATGTGGTGTTGTTTCATAACCAAATTCCCTTAAGCCATACAGTTGGATCACGAAGCACATTGGAAAGTCACTTTGGTATAAATCACTCATCCTACGCAAGCCCTGATTATCAACGAAGGTTAAACACTTTCGTCGTTGATATCATGAAAGAACAAGTTCAAGAACAGTTGGCTAAAAATGATTCTCTCATTAACAAATAAAAACCCATCAGCAAGTCAATCCTCCGTTGACTACCTATGCTATGAGAATTCCAGTGGCTATTATTTTAATGCTCAACATTTGATCGAAACGATTGCAGCCAGTGTTAATGATTAGTTTGACATAGCCGTCGAGAAAGCTTGCAAAAGTGTACTGACCAGGTACAATAAAATTGCTCATCGTCTTAAATTGCATTTATCTGACGGCATAATACTGGCCATTGCTTTATGTCCCGGTTTGTTTTCTATTCTGGGTGGATACACTGCTCTTGCTCCTACCAAAGACGTTTACAAAAACGATCGATTCTACGAGTATTTGTGCTTCCCTGTGGATCTGAACGAAGATCTGAACTTATTACAGGTGTACTTCTATGTGGTCGAGTACAACGTGGTGGGAAACACAGACGCTCGTTATTCAAAAACATTCCTTTGAAAGCTGATTATGCCCTCACTGCTTAAGAGGAAGGTGAAGATACGTATCACCTTCAACACGGTGAATTTGTACATTCTCATCCTCCTGTCAGTAAATTGTATTTTGACAGTGTCAAAATTACTTTAAAAGGATTTTTCAGACCCACCGCCAGTATTCACGAACATCTTAACTGATTTGGAAGTTGACCGCACCGTATCCACGGGAACTACCTTGTTTAGATTAACAACCAAGGACAGGGATGCCGTACGACGATGATACAGTGTGACATGATTTGTGGAGTGTTTGATTTCACTCAAGACCAAGGCAGCGACGAAAAACATTTCCACCCAGAAAAACTGGGAAACTTCGTGTTGAACTTCAATTTGCTATAATTTATATTCCCCTGTCCTGGGATTACATATACGACCCTAAATTTCTAGAAACAAGATCAATCATATGTCAAATTCCCTTGTCCCGGAGTAGCCCACCCATATAAACGTATGGACAATGTTGATATAGGATTTCCCCTTCCCCTGAGTGGCCCATAATGGAAACATATTGGCTAATGTTAATTCCCGTATATCCCTAGAGTGGTCAATACAACTACTGTTGTTTTTAATTGGGTATGTTCTCGACCGACTTTCCATCATATGTGCACACCCTTATTAAAATTTCAAAGAGGGATATATTGTCCCCAGTGCTAACGTTCTCAGCACGTTCAGTCAACAAAAGCTTCATACTGGCCCTATCGTTGAAGTTTCGACCACCCTTCACGCCACAGAGTCTTCCTAATGGGAAATTAGCAATTTGTGCGACTACGCATGTGACTAAAAATATCCCACCCCTCCTTTTGTGTATGTGTGATTGCATTTATGCATGTATGTAACAAAAATAGACCCCACTCATCTGACTCTTTGTATGCCTGATGGTATATGTGATACTGTATCTATGAAAAGCAAACATAACCTCTCCCTTTGTTTGTTTCGTGATGTGGTGGCTGGTAAGTGTGAGAACTGTGCACTTCCATTGGTATATGGGTATTGATGAGTTGGATAGTAACTATATATGAGCTGACCCCTCCTCCTTCTCATCCCATCATTTTATGTATATGTAATTATATGTTGGATAGTAAATATACGTATATGACTTAACATCTTCAATTCCCATAGGAACTATGGTAACAATATTAATGTAACCGCTCCGCCCTCCCATAGTGTCATTCTAATGCTAAATTCCCCTCAATATTAATTTTATCATAGAACCTGATTCCGACCCAAATTCTGCAGTAATCGTAAAGTCATGGGCTTAACACCGTCCAAAATCCTGCTGTGATGTTAAAATTCCCATAGGCCCCAAAACCATTTGCCGTAATATTCAATTCCAATTAACCTCCATTCCGTACCAAATTTTGCCGTGATCTTTAATTATTAGAGGCCCCTTACCCTCCACCAACCCCATAATGTTAAATTCCCATTCCCTCTTAACGTCCCTCGTACCTACTAACAACCTATTCGTTATAAAAGTCGAAGCCAATAATAATAATAATAATAATAATAATAATTAATAATAATAATAGATTTGCATGTGCATATAAGCATTATTACATATTTTTATTGACCAAGATCAAGAGAAGTCTGCAATCGCGCTGAAACGGATTTGGAACGGGCATGCTTACATATGAACGTGTGTGTTTGTGACACGAACTGCTCTCAAATATAGGAAATGCACTTGACTATTGAGTATAGTTTTGGTTTTCATTTATCTCCTTTTTGCCGGTGATTAGTTAGAATGTTTAGTTCTGAACTGATTCTTTATTTGTTAATAGCGGTCATAATTACATGGTTGTATTTTAAACTATCGAGTTTACCTCGGCCTCAAACTCTTCCATCAAGTTCTGGTGAAAACTGGAACTCGGCAAATCGTGTATGATTTTTATAATCACAAAAGTAGATGAGTGGAAAATTAAGTCTCGTTACTACACGATGTCAAATGATAACTTTACTCTTCTGGGTTTTTCAGACCTACCGCCAGTATTCACGAACATCTTAACTGCTTTGGAAGTTGACCGCACCGTATCCACGGGAACTACCTTGTTCACATTAACAACCAAGGACAGGGATGCTAACGAAGTTCTTACTCTTTCGACGCCAAGTATTAGCACCGGCTTAAGTTTCAGCTCTGCCTCTGGTAGGTTATTCGACCATGTTCTAACTGCAAACACATTAAAATTTAAAAGTGAAGATAAAGATATAGATCAACCGACATATTTCTAAATTGGCGGGTTGGGCTGGAAAATTATGTGGCATATGCTACACATGAGCTGCAGTTAGGTGTATATTGGTATAGAAAATATTATCGTCATCTAACAAGAATTTAAATATTTAACTCTAATATATTCACCTCTGATATAACGAGTCACATTCTCAGTAGCCAATGTTTATAGACGATAGACATTGTTAGGTAATCAAGACGATGTCAAAATATATATCCTGGCACAACACCCTTCTAACGTGAATCAGGGTGACATCGGTATTCATCTTACATTAATTAACACCAAACAGAAAATCGGATCCCTGAAGAGAACAGCTTTCCTTGTTGGCAGCGACGTGTAACTCAAACAGCCTACATTGTCGACTATCTAAGATAGGCAGTTGGAATACCTATAGACACTCGCTTTTTTTCTTATTCAGTCTGTAAATTCTTGTAGTTTGCTTCTATTCACCTTTCTATTCCACAAAATAATACCGTATAAGCATTAGAGACATCAGCACTGTAGAGCATCTATTTATCTAATTTCCTGAGGCCAACGAACAGTGCACAGTGATCGAGCCTGGTGTTAGTATGCACATATTGTGGGAAGTGTTCCCACAAACTGGACTAAAAGATAGGAAATATGTATGAACCAAGGAATATGTATCAACCAAGGTATCTAGACACCACTGCTTTCATTTACTCCAATCCTGATGGTGTCTTTCATGTAATGTGTCTGTAAACTAATATTGTTTTCATGGGCGGGGAGGCGAGAATCTAGGAAGAGCTTATTTTGTAAATAAGCGTGGGTGGGGCATAAAGCTAATTTTTGAAATTATTTTGATTCATTTATACAAGAATGAATCTACCTTTATATTAACGTGGAGTACATTGTCTAAAATAATAAACATAAATGTCGATTTTTTCCCCACGTGATACAAAATGTATGCTACTTTGTGTTGGCTATGCTTAAGATACACAATAGTCTTTATTTTGAGACAATAACAACGCTCTCTCTCTCTCTCTCTCTCTCTCTGTATGTATATATATATATATATATATATATATATATATATATATATATATATATATATATATATATATATATATATATATATATATATATATAATCAAATGAATTACTACTTCACACTGTTCTATTGATATTTCTATCTGATACTTTTAAATATGCCCAGGTACTGTCAGGACATCGGGAACATTGTCGCAGATAAGTTACTCTGTAACGGCCACAGTCACGGATGAAAAAGGCAGTAGCTCAACACAAAGCATTTCTATCGTCGCTTTTAATCATGTAGGTATATACTAAATGTATATATGTAGGTAGGTAGGTAGGTAGGTAGGCAGGCATGCATGTAGAGAGAGAATTAGATAGATAGATGGATATATAAATAGATAGAAAAGCAAACTTCAGTGAAAACCATTATTTGTCTCATATTGTTGGCAGTTGTCAAACATTTTACGCAACACAGTCAGCTTGAACTTGAAACAATTGTAATTTTGTCGCTGTCGTCGCATAAGTCTTACTGAATGTAAATGTCGAGATCTCACGGGCCGGAGTTTTGTAGTGGGCATCTACAGGTGCGTTTTTATCAAAAACGAGGCCCGCAGCATTTCATTTTATCTTTTAACAATCTTCCTCTTTGATAGATCGTTGATAACATTAAGTGTGTTTTGCCAATGTCACAAGGAAAGCATAGTAATCTCGCCACATATTACCATTACGGTCAATGTGTTTTGAATTATTTGTCTGAGCCCAAATGGATCTTTCCTTTCAATACACGTTGCAGATCCCTCATTATGCGCGAAAAATTGTTTGCCTTAGTCTGATCGCTTTGTTACACCTAAAAGGTAGGCAGATGATAATAGTTTAGATTTATATGTGCCAATATTAGTTAAGTCGTCGTTCATTGTAATTATGTTTCACAAAGTTTATTAATTACAGAGACACTAAACAAATAAATATGTAACTGTTGCAACATGTTTATTTGGTTGTAACGTCTCTTGTGCGATTGATGTTTTATGATATAACTGCTACAACACGTTTATTTGGTTGTAACGTTAGTAGTATATGGGGTGAGAGAAGCGACAATGGGAATTAGCATTGCAGACACCCCCTGGGTAAGATTAGCGACAATGGAAATTTAACATTAACCACCCTGGATAAGATTAGCGACAATGGAAATTTAACATGGGCAAAAAACCCTGGGTAAGATTAGCGACAATGGAATTTAACATTGGAAGAAAAAGACGTTTGGGTCTGTCTAGGGACAAGGGGAATTGAACATGGGGAATAGAGTTTGGGTCTGTCTAGGGACAAGGGGAATTGAACATGGGAATAGAGTTTGGGCTTGTCTAGGGACAATGGGAATTGAACATGGGAATAGAGTTTGGGCTTGTCTAGGGACAATGTGAATTGAACATGGGAATAGAGTTTTGGTTTGTCTAGGGACAAGGGGAATTGAACATGTTAGAAAAAACTACTTTAGGGACAAGGGGAATTGAACATGGGATTTTTTTTTTTAAATTTTAAAAAGGGGTAGGCAATGGAAAGTCAATCTCTTTTCGAGAAATGTGGGTGGCCCTGAAAAGGGCCTTTGGTTTCATCATCATCTTCTTCTTTTATTTCCTCCACTTCTGTAGCCATCCTCTTATTTTTTTTTCCATCATTCCTTTCTTCTTCTTCTTTTCTGTTTCCGGTATCCAGTCCGGGTGACCCATGGCTCGGAACTTGGCCTGTATCTTCATCCAGTTGTTATTCAATCTTTCAAACTCTAATTTCTTCTTCTTATTCTCTTCTTCCTTTCTCTCTTTGCTCCATTTTTCTTTTATCTTCATCACTTCTACTTTCATAACCTCTCTAATTAGTTCTTCTGCTTTTATCAACTGGTTACAACCCCACTTTACGTACCACCAGTCAGTCCAATGAAAGCTATTTTCTAGGAAGCTCCTGACTTCTGTGATATGATCCAAGGCTTCCTTTAAAGTACCTATTCTCACGTAAGGTGGGTCAATGAATCCTCTGATTCTTTCTACTTCTTCCTCAATCATTCCCCCTATTTGATCTTTTGCTACTCCAAGATTCTTCACATTGTTCAGGCTACCTTCAAATCTTCCTTCCTTATTCAATCTTTCTACTACATAAGTTCCATCCATGATCCAAAAATAGCTATGTCCCAAATCGTTAAATGATTTTGTCACCTCCATCTTCTTTGTTTATTCCTTAGAATGGTTTGAACGACGAATACTGTGGGTTCTTATAGTGAAAGCGCGGACGTGAAGGAAAACATCCCCTACTTTTCTCATTTTATATAATGTACTATTCACATAAGTGAATCAGCAATAAACTAACCCCAAATCTACTATCCACACAATCTTACGTGATCGGTTACAAAACCCAAACTATACTCTCCACATACGCTAAGAAACAATAAACAAACCCCAAATCTACTATTTACACACGCAAATCATTAAAACAAAATCCATAATCTACTATCCACACAATCGTACGTGAACGGTTACAAAACCCAAACTATACTCTCCACATACGCTAAGAAACAATAAACAAATCCATAATCTACTATCCACACAATCGTACGTGAGCGGTTACAAAACCCAAACTATACTCTCCACATACGCTAAGAAACAATAAACAAATCCATAATCTACTATTCACACAAACGTACGTGAGCACTTACAAACACAAACACACAAACACAAACACACAAACACAAACACACAAACACATACACTCACACTATGAAAAAGAGTCAGTGTTTATATTTACACTACTCTACCTACACACATTGGCAAATCGATTGTTATTTCTTTTCTAGAGTATTGGGGTAGCCCTGAAAAGGGCTTTTTTTTTTTTTTTTTTTTGTTTTTTTTTTTTTTGTTTTTTTTGTTTGCTATGGCAATCTTTTAGTTTCTAAGAATGCGACGTCCTCTGAGGATAGACTTTCTGACGATAGGTCTGCTTCTTCGGAAAGAGAAGAAGAACTCTTTGGTGTCGATACGACAATCGACAAAGCCTCTCTCAGGTTCAGGTTCCTGTTGCTGCTGCTGTTGTTGTTGTTGCTGTTGCTGCTGTCTCTGAAGTCTGTACTTCTCTGTCCATTCTTCTTTCTCCCTGTTCACTTCTTCTCTGAAGAGCTCTTCTATCAGGTCTTCAGTGACTCTTAGCATTCTCACATTCTCTATCTCTTCTGGCTTCGGTATCAGACTGTGTCTGACCCTGTGCAAATTCACGTAGGCTTCGTTTAGCTTAGCTAGTTTGGAGCACATCTTCGTAGGACGATGAGTCGACAATGGATGGTTAGACTGGAAACTGCCCCGGTTCTTAAAGTCAAAGCGCGGACGTGAAGGAAAACATCCCTTCACGGTTTTTTTCGAGCCGCAACGTTCAATGAGTGTCATGAGAGGGATAGTAAGAAGTCAAAGAGCATAAATCAACATTCTTATAGCCAAACAAACCACAAAGGCATTTTTTTCAAAACACAACATTTTTATTCAAATCACTTAACACTAACAATTCACAATTTTTTTCAACAATAATCATTCAATTTAACAATAAACATTTTTTCAACAATAATCATTCAATTCAATAACAAACATTTTTTCACACTCTTTTAGGTAGACAACATAGTGAATGAAATTGAGATTTCCACTGTTGCAAGTCACTGAGTCATGGATGGACACTACGTTTCCTAGCTGAAGACAACAAAATAAGCATACTAGTCACAAAATCAACGATTTACTTTCTCATCGTTTCTAGAAAAATCACGATCAAAATAAGTCACTAAATGTTCTTTTGCTGATAATAAGTGATCAATTTCGATCTCGACTTTCTCTTTGAATTTGTCAAAGAGGGCTTTGATGTAATGGATTTCTTGAGTCGTTAATGGAGGACAGAAATGTTCACGCAAGTCTTTATACCACCAACGTAACACGTCTTTTTTAAACAGACTCCAAGCTTCGTCCAGATATTCGTTGAATTTTTCTTCTTGACTGATGTTTTGACATCCATAGTAATCATGCTTCATTCATCTCGTAACTGTGTCTGCCAGGTATGTAGCACAGTAGGAGACCAATTGCTGTTCTTGTTCTGGACATCTCGACTTGATCACGATGTCCTTTTCGTCTTTGTCTTGGGATTCTCCTTCCACGGTCTCCTCACATTTCATGTCTAAAGTTTCTCCACTAGGCAAAGGGGGATAACAGTCTTCCATGGCTTCTAATAGTCTAGAATGACTTCTCTCAAACTGTTGATTTCTATGGTATTGTCGAATTCTGCATACAGGAGGACGTTCACTGTGTGATCTGGAGGTGGATTTGCAAACTGAAGCTCCACACGAATCTGGCCCGATTTTATAGGGTGGAAATGTCCCTCGTCGCTGCCTTGGTCTGGAGTGAAATCAAAACCCCACAAAGCATAGCCTCCTGCATAATCGTCGTACGAAATACCGTGACTGGTGTTGGTTCCTAGCTGTCCCGTGGCTTCGTACAGGGACAAGTACGATCTCAAATAATTCTTTGTGACACCAAAGTTGGGCTCAAAGGGTCGGGTACACAAGGTCTTGCTGTCGCGACTGACTTCGATCTTGGGACACATTGTAATGTTGAAACTCAAAAGGATTTTGATCGTGGGTTCCGTTGAAGGCTGAATTCCTGACGATACCAACAATCAAACGCTTGGGTAACTGTCCTTAGAACAGATGATCTTCGATCATAGATCGCTGTCCAGCGGGAATGGTGAACGTTTTCACTTCTACGCGTCGTATCGGATACTTGGCGGCCGTTCTGCTCAACGTCTGACTGACGTCGTTTCCCACTTTAGGTAACACTTCCACACGACGCACGTAAAGTCGGGCTTCTTGAATGATAGTTTTGTATTCGTTGGCATGGGCCATCAAATGGAAAGCGGCACTGCTACGATTCAGTCTCAGACGGATATCCACCCCGTTCAGCAAATACTTTTCTTGTAACCCCATGTCCAAATGCAAACGATCCATCAGTTCTAAACTTCGCCCTTGCAGAATTTTCTTAAGACGGTCGTTAAACCCCACATTGTGAGGATTGTCATCTTCTGTCAGGACTGTGTCGCTAAACGTGCCTACACCTGCCGTGTCAGGTTTCCATACCACGCAAGCATCCAGATGAGTATTCTTGGCTTCTTTTCCGTACGTCAAGAGATTTTCCAAGTAGGCACGATATGGGTAAGTATCCATGCTGCTGCTGACCAGTTTGTTATTCAAGTACAAGTCCACTTCGCTGAACAAGGAATGCATGAAATTGTTGACAGGAGCTACTCTACATCGCCTCCTGGATTGGTGTTGTCCGTTTTGATCACTTTCACTTTCAAATACAGGTAACTGCTATTTAGATCGATGTAATCTTCGGGTTGTCCTTTGATTTCAAACTCGATGGGAGCGGAATCCGTCAAAGAGGAGACGGGATGAAATTCCACCCATTGGGATTCTTGCATCGTCATCATGGTCGGGGGCATGGCAAAGAGATCCAGTTCCGACTTGGAACAAGCACAAGACTCTCGGTGCATCATTTTGTTCTGTGTCTCAGTAATCGAAAACGTCTAAGTCTCGAACGGTTCTTCTTTTCTTTGTCTTTCTAGCTTTAGACGTGTGAAGTCTGGTGAAAGGGTGGTTTCTTCGTCGTCTCTTTCTGCCTTGTCCTTGCTGAATGCTTGACTCGGTAGCGTGCAGGGCATTTATAGGTGTTTCGCGTCGGTCCAAAAGGTCTTTGCCCGTTTGCAGCAAGACATTTTTGCCTGCCCTCATGAAGGCTTCTTTAGGGTTTTGTTTGTCGATGGTGACATTTTGGAGAAATTCTTTGCCTTGCGTCAGTGCCGCATCTTTCAAGGCGTGCAATCTGCGTGTCACCATCGGTTTCAACACCGGGGCCACCGAACGAAAAGCCGATTTTAACATATCTCCTAAACCGTGTCCTCGCTGTCGAGCAACCCCTCGGTATACTGGATACATGACTTACGAGTCGTGAGAGAACCGTTTTCGAAAATGGAGTTTCACCGTGACTTTTCCTTTGGTGAATGGAATATTTTGTCCCAGATCTCCTTTTATAGCAATGTTGACCGAGTCCAAATACGACTTGCTGACAGGCAAATAGTGAGGATGGACAAATTCGCGGTGAACGTGATAAGTGTTTCCACCTTCCTCGTCAGTGACCGTGGCAGAATTCACTTTGAAAAGAATGACACGCAGTAACGGCACAGAGGTGTGTCCCACCACGTTGTACTCCACCACATCGGAGTACACGAACATCAAATTCAGTCCTTGATTCAGTTCTACCGGGGCACGAAATAACTTGCTAAAAGACTCGTTGTCGTAAACGATTGGTAATTCGTTTTTCTTGAGCATGACCATTCTCATGTCCATGTCTCCGCCCAACATGTCAAACAATTCAGGACAAAATAAAATGGAGAGGATTTTACTCCCGTCAAATTTCATCGAGAAGCGACGACCTGTTTTGTGGTATTCCATGGTGACACTTTTTTTGACACTCTCCAAAGCTTTCAGAAACACGACATTAAATCTGGAGGCTATGGTGCTAACCAAATGTTGACCACAAAAATAATAGCCTGGAGGAATGAACAAGTGATAGGTGGTGTACTTTTGATTTTTTGTGCCAGGGGTTTTCTTGCCATATTTGCCATAGGTATCCAAGTACTGTTGCAATTGTTCGTCATGAAATTCTACATCAAAAACATTTTGATTGGGAAGGACATTGAGGACTTGGGTCGGGTGAATGATTTCTACTAAAGCCACTTCCCAATGGGCTTCGTGATCTAATGGCATGGTCTAAGGTAATTTGGCCGTGTAACAGCACAACGTGTTGTTGGGAAACACCTCCATGGAACTGTCACTGGGTAAGGTTAAGTAAAATTGGTTTTGGTGACTCATAATTCCAGAGTTCTGTGGCTGTCCGAGGGGTTACTGGACGTCAGAGGCGTGTCTCCACCCAAAATGGGGTTCTGGTTGTTCTTGGAGTGGTGACTGGCACTGGCACTGGACACAAGGTTCCCGTGGTTCCCGTTGGAAGAGAATTTCAGGGAGGGATTGGGAAGCAGGTAACCGATGCAACTGCTCAATAAAATGGTCCACAATTGTTTGTCTCCTTGCTGCAAACTCAAATTTGCAATGTCTGCCCTGATGACACAATACACCACGAAGATTTGTCGGAAAAAGACGATTTGCGTTTTAGGCACACGTTCTCCACACCACACCCACAAGGGTTCTTTTTGTAAATCTTGCAGAGAAGAACTGGGTGAAGGAGTGGTCGACGTAGCTGCGTCTGTGTGAAAGGGCATGATGGTCACTTCTTTTTATAGTCGATGACTTGCGAAGCGTCGATCCAAGAATCAAAACTGGGTGGATATCCTTTTCAACGTACTTTGACTTCTTTGACACGTCGTTTGCCCACTTTACGGGTTCTGCGTTCGAGAATGCTTTCGATGTCGTACACGTCGTCTTCTTTTTTGGTCACACGTTGTAACTCGGGCAAATAAAACGTTCCTTTGAGCACTTCTCCGTTCATGTCTTCCAATTTATAGACGGTAGGATGACGGCCATGCACTCGTCCAGTGACACGAAACAATTCGGTCGTCCAGTTAGGTAAGTAACCTTTGTCGAAAGTGCGTTTGGTTTTGCCAATGCACACCCAATCTCCTACGGCCAACTCTCCACTTTTCTTGGGGACAGCCCTCGTCGGGGACGTACCAAACATGCGCTCAAACACCAACACTTCGTTGTCGGGAGTCACTTTTGCGGGGCACGTCCAATGCTTCGATGGTAAGATTGGTTGTACGCTTGCACCAGGTGCGGTAAGATGTCGATGTACTTCAGAGTGTGGTGATGCGTAAAATATTTCCACATGCGTTCTTTCAAAGTGCGTTGAAAACGTTCCACGATGCTAGCTTTGGTTTCGGGATTCTCGGTGGTAAAAAAATGAATGTCACGTTTCTTTAATTCTTTTTGGAAAGCTTGGTTCAGAAATTCGGTGCCTTTGTCCGTTTGCCATCGAAGAGGGTGACGACCACTTTGTTTCAACACCCGTTGCAGGGCTCGCCCTAACTCGCTGCTCGATTTGGAAGTCAAGGGCACGACCCAGGCAAATTTGGAAAAGACGTCGATGACACAAAACAAATATTTGTAGCCACGATTGTAGCTGGCCAAATGAGAGACATCGGCTAAATCGGCTTGCCATTGACGATCGATGCCTTCCACTCGGGTGCGACTTCTGGCAAACTTGCGTCGAATGGGTTTGTGTAAAGTGTAGGTAGCTTGTTCTTGTAACCATCGTTGCACTTGAGGTAAACGGAGACTTTTTAGTCGAGTTTTGGCAGCACGATACAATTTTTTAACTCCTGCGTAACCTGCAGGATGGGAGGGATCGAAGTAAATGCTAGCTAAGACTTTTTCCATTTTTTTGTGTTTGTGTGTTAATAAGACACCCACTCTTGGAGGATGCTACTCTTTTTCTCTTGGGGTACTTTCTTGGATTGCAATGCTTTGCGTGTGCGACCGGCAATAGGTGTTGAAGAGGAGGATGTCTCAGCGGGGGATATCGGTTCCTGTTTCACCTCTGTCTTCACTTCTGTCTTCACTTTCTTTTTCTCTTGTGATGAAGAAGGGGTGACCATCATCTTTTTAATCCATCCAATTCTGGAGGTAGGTGGTGTTGTTAACTTGCGTACTTTTTCTGGTGTAGTTTGAAACCCTTCTTCTTCTTCTTCTCCTTTTTCTGTCTTGGTCACTGGTAGTGGTGGTGGTACTGGTGATGGTGCTGGACTTTTCAACAAGGTCTTAAAATCTTTCAGAGTGTGTAGAGCTGTTTCGTCTAAAGCTTTCTGGTGAAAGAGTTGCAGTCGTTGCAAGAGTTGACCGTACTTTTGCGATTTTTGTCTTTCGGACAAATCTTGGCGATCCATCAAGGACTGCAATTCGTGTTGTAACTGGGACATCTCGCTCAAATGGGGATTGGGAGGTAAATGCGGGGTGCGTTGTTCTTGCCAACGATGGTATTCCATCCATCGTTTGTAAGGCACTAAAGCTAGTTTTCGTCCTTCCATGGGGTTGTCAGGAGTCGATTCTGAGATCTTGGGACTTCCGAGGACCTTTTATCTTGCTCCCACCAGTCCTCCCAACATGGTTCCCAAGACTCCTTTCAGTAAGGGACCTAACAAGAGGGGTAAAATGCCTCCACGTTGGACCAACATCTTCTTCTTTTGACGAAGGGGAATTTTCTTTTGAACCATTTGGCGAAGAACGTGACGATGTTTGCCTAAGCATTGTTTCTGGTGTTTGGACAAAGGGATCGTGCCTTTCAAGACGTTCAAACAGCATTCGCACACGGTATCGATGACCTCTTTGGAGGCTGATTGAATGAGTTTTTTTCGTAGAGGTGGAGAAGCTTTGGACAGAACAGATAACATATCCCCATGTTTGACTAAACGAGGAGGCAGTCCTTTCCTTTTCTTTCCTTGGGGATGTTTAGAAGAGGGATGTTTTCTGGAGGGTGACATCTTTGAGTCTTCAGTAGCACCAAAAAACACTGATACCCTACTTGGTCACTCACCTTTTTTATACTGGAACGCGTCGCCACTGATTGTCTTTACATCGTATCAATTTGAGGACAGGCATGACACGTCGTGCAGGGGTACGCAACGGACTAAATCGAGCCAGTTCTTGCTTGGACAAATCCAGTAAACTTTGTAACATGCCCGATCTTTCATGGACTTTGATTTTGGGAGAAGGTACTTTGTGAGCAGCAGCCACTGCCACTAAATTGGAGGGTCCTGCCACTGGGGAAGTTCTTTTTGGGGTCATTAACGGAGAAGTTCTTGGTGTGATCAACGTCTCCAAGTACTCTTCAGTTCTTGGTGTCATCAGCGGAGAAGTGGACGAACTTGAGGCTGCCGGAGACACGGTCACCCCCGTGGCAGGTCGTGGTTTGCGAGTGTAAAGTTGCGTCCTGGCCGAAGTGCCTCTCTTGCGACTAGTTTTCTTCTGTGGACTTTTCTTTTTCTGGGGGCTTCTTTTCTTTTTCCGGGGTGGCGTCTGGTAAGAGGAGGGTCCCGCCACTGGAGAAGTTCTCCTTGGGGACCTTGTCTTTTTCTTCTTCTTGGAGCTTCGTTTGACTTTTTTCTTGGGGAGAAGTTTGGGGGCATTAGGATCCCATCTTAAGAGGGAGAGAATGATGACCCCTCCTAGAGTACCGCTCCCTCCAGGTTTCAAAATGATTTGTTTTTTGGTTTAAGTGTCGATGCGTGGATCGGTCAGTTGGGTCCAAGCGACTTTGTTTCGATCAAAAGAACGTTTGGTTTGATGAGGAATCTGAATGATTCCTTGGAGTAATTGACATGCCGTCACCGTGAACCATCGTAAGACTTCTTTGAGACTAGCTTCTAAGACACGAGCGCGTGTTTGTGGATTTTTTTCTCGACTGATGCCATACAAGGCACGAATCAATTTGACGGGAAGATGCGACTGAAGGGACGTCATGTTCAAAATGTGTGTGAGACAGACGAAAAGGGTCTGAGGTTTTTATAGATTTTTTTGTGGAGTGAAATTAAGTGGAGGACGGAGACGTGTACAGGACAGGCCCTCCGTCTTGGCCCCAGTGGTGAAACAAGTGGGTACGAAATCGCAAATCCTCGGGGGTCGTAGGTTTCAAATCGACGAGTAAATAGGCGTGTGGAGTTTGAGTGGCATCGTCGTACGCCTGAGTCAGCCAAGGTGTCCCTAACTGTTTGGCTAAGACTTGCACTTGCGATTTATCTCGAGGGCTTTTAAACAAGACCACGTAATGCGCATTGAGACTGATGGTGCGATGGGCTTTACTTTGTTGAAACAAATTTTGGGTGATGTAAACGACACTGGCATTACGGTGATGTCCTTTGCGCGTGAACCAGTTTAATTTCTTCTTCGTCTTCTCCTAACATGTCGTCAAAAATGACCAAATGGGTTTGATGGGAGTCAGAGACGATGCCGTCGTCTTCTTTAGGAATGCCTTCCACAAACACGATGGAATCGCCTTGACTTTCTCGCAAGAGGCTGCACGCCGATTGCCACTCTTTGTAACACCACACGATCCGCTGAGGTGGTCGATCGATCAAATGATGTTTATGTTCGATCAAACGTTTGACGAATTCGGTTTTGCCTGAACCGCTAGGTC
This sequence comes from Sinohyriopsis cumingii, assembly GCA_028554795.2. Taxonomy (NCBI): domain Eukaryota; kingdom Metazoa; phylum Mollusca; class Bivalvia; order Unionida; family Unionidae; genus Sinohyriopsis; species Sinohyriopsis cumingii. Next base: position 99,579,170 of record CM068831.1, read on the forward strand.
CAGCAATGAGCATGTTAAAGGGATGACGAAGATACAAAGCCTCCCAACTGGCACGATCTAAGTGTTCGTCGATGACTTTGACAGTGGAGGAAGAGGGAGCAGAGACAGCAGGGGTAGCCATAGTGTTAGGAATGTCACTTGTGACACAAAAACAAACAAGACGAGAGTTTATATACTTTTTTTTTCAGAACACGTTTATTGAATGTTTTAAACATGAATACGAAAGACAAAAAATACATAAAAGCCAAAGGCTTAAGTACAAGGATAAAAGGCACATGATAACCATCAACGTGGAATAAACACAAGTGTCTGTACAACATGTTTTGGGTAATGTTCTGACCAGGTCTATAAGGGGTAAGGTCACACAAGTGTCCTCCCGAAAGGGTCTTTCAGGGATGTCCACGACAGTCCTGTCCTGGGTGACGGGTTCTTCTGGTACTGTCACTAACACAGGTTGAAAAGTCGCAAGGCTCACAATCGCATTCCACTTCAGAAGCCCCACACTTGAATTGAGACTTTCTAAACTTGTTTTGTGTTTCTCTGAAAGTATTCATCTTGTTCACTTGGTCTTGGTAGTCACAATGAACTATCGATCTTGCCTAGGGTTCCTTTTTATATACAGACCAATACCGACGTGTCCATAAGGTAAGGTGAAATGATTGGGAAGTCGCACTCGCTTCTGGTACACGATTTGATAGACTTTTTCCAAGGGTCGACTGACGATGTGATGAGTGGGTAAACGTACAATCTTGTCGGTTGATAGGTGGTCACTTTAAAGTGTTCATCCTCTCCGGATTGCAAGGCTTCTTTCAAGACCCCAAAGTTGACCACACGACTGGTACGATAATTCAGAGTCAATCCTTTCACTTTGCACGTCGTGTGCACTTCTCCTTTTGGGTCCCGGTATTCGTAGCCGTAATTTTTTGGACCGCCACTGACGAAACTTAGAATCTTGTCGTCGGGATGCTCGTCTGTCCAGGCTCCTAAACGGTCTCCTTCGATGTCAGGGTTCTGCTGACTCGGGTGATGGATGTAAATGCAACTGTCCGTGTCAAAGTACAGGACACGTTCTCCTAACAGTTCTAAAGCTTCGTACAATTTTAAGCGAGCATGAGCTGTCACGTAAGCCGCAATGATGACATTTCCAAAGGGGTCGTCTTGTACAAAGTCCAGATCTTCTTCGTAATTGACCAAGATCAAATCCTCACGAACGACGTCCACGTGTTTCATGTATTTGGTTTTGTCGTGAATCATCTGGAAGTAGCGGGAAGGTTCTGTCAAATATTCCGTCTTGGGTAAACAAGGTCGTTGTGCCATTTTACCCCACAAGCAATTTAACATCACTTTGGCAAACGATCGCCTGCCTTCGTTTTTGCTCGATCTGGTCTAAAGAGATTCCTTCTTGTTCATAGTATTTCACTTTGAATTGTATTTGGTCTTCGGGAGTGTGACACCAGGAAGGATAGCCGCTGGCTTCTTGTTTCAGTTTCAAAAAGGCATCCACGTAGTCTGCGAAAATGCCTTTCTGACTGGGGTCACCCTTGTGGTATTGTTGTGTCTTGGGAAAGTGGCAAATTTCGTACACTTCTAACAGTTGGTATCCCATGTCCAGATCTTTGAACAATTCTACGCTGACCCACGTCCCCGTCAAGGCCCGTTCTTCCTGGGTGTGCTGACAAGGTTGGTCTTGGTCGCACGTTTCGGCACAAGTACGGCACAAAGGAAACATCAGTTTGCCTTGGCAATGGTGAGGTAAGATGGGATGGTATAGGTTCGTGGGAGGCAAAACTTTGCACTTGATCAAGCCTTCGTATTGTCGAATGTTTTTCAGGTCGATGTGTTCCGTCAGCAATTGCGGGTGCCCTGCAGGAAAGTGACAATATTTGCACACGTAAGGATACAGCGAACACACGTCCAAGTATTTGATTTCTTCTCCTTTCTCTTCGTCGGTTTGGTACAGCAAACAGGTGGCACTGGTCCTTCCTCCGTACAAACTATCCCTCGGGTTCAAGGGGTCCATCAGCTTGTAACTTTCCACGAGGCGTTTAAACTCAGGATCGGTTTTCATACGGTGATCGTACTCGTGTTCCCATATTTCCACCACTTGGTATCCTTCCTGTTCTAACTTTAGGCGTCGCTGACAAGTGTCCTGGTACAAGTCTTCCATGGTTCGTTGTAAAAACTGATTTTTAGTGCTACGATCAGGGTAACAGACGGGACATCCGTGAAATAAGCAACCGTTAAACCCGTACACGATCTTGGGGTTTTCTAAGTCCCAGCCATCGACCGAATACGTTCCGATGGTCTTTTCACCTCCTCTCCTCCGTTGCGGGCATGCTGAATCCATTTGTCTTCCTTATCGCACAAGTAATGTAACCAATGCAGGGCTTTGACCGAGTACTGACGTTTGACATAGTGGGTCGTTTGAGGGCTGATGACAGCCACGGTGTTTTCAGGCATGAATCGTTGTCGATACACTAAGGAACACGCTTTGGCAATGGTGCAAGCTTCTTTCAAAGGATCGACCCCTCCGTGTTCCATGAACAGTTCTCGAAATTTTCCACAGCAACGCCGTAAAATGTCCACGTCGGAACGACAATACTTTAACATTTCTTCCTGAAAGTCAAAAGAGTCGGAGGCGTGAGCCTGGTACCAAGCGTAGAAAGCTTCTCGTTGTTCGGTACGCATGTTGTCGGGGTCGTAATAGTGATCCTCAGGTAAATGGGGTAGAACGGCGTGTTGATTGGCTTCCATATTGAAAAAGTGTGGAAAGTACCCTTTAGCCATTTCTGTCATTCCAAACGTTTTAGGCATTCGACTCAAAGGCATGGCCAAGTAACTCATCGAATCTTTAAACTGCACTTGTCCCACTTGCATGAAAATGATTTTGGCTACGTTCAAAGTGACTTTAGGACGTTCGATGCCTTGTTCCGTATAATACCTCAAAAGAAACTGTCCATCGTATCCGGAGAAATTGTGAGCCATCACTGTGGCATGACGATGACAATCTCCGTAACGTTCAATGTCCTCTTGGCTCCACGTCATGTCGATGGGGTCTAAGACCCATTGGGCAAAATCGGCTAACGTGTTCGGTCCCCGAAAGATTTTTTCCCGTCCTCCAGGAATCTTGCTGCAGTGAGGGCAATGACTGAAGATAGGTTCTTGAATGTACTTCTCGCACGCTCGAGGAGCCACGCAGAAATTAGGAACGTGAATGCCAGTCACTTGCATGCATTCGAAATCGAAAAAGATGAAATTGCCTTTCTTCTTGTGTCCATCCTCTTTCTCTGGTGGGGGTTGGTATTTTTGCACGTAGCATTGATGTTCCAAGTCCACGATGTGGTGACAAATGTGACATTTTTTTTCCTGAACATACGTGTGTCTTGGCACTGTTGGTACGTAGGCCTTGTCCACACGTAGGGCACAATCTCAGGAGTTGACAAGCACATTTCTGCTGTGAACCTTGCGTCTTCAGATGTTGTTGGTAACAGGCAGGGCTGACAAACGTGCGCAGACAAGCAGGACAATGTACTCTTTCTTGTCCTTCGCTCAGACAGGGTGGAGAGGCCAAACATCCTGAGCATTTCCATCCGCAATGTTTGTGTTGCTCTCGATTGTTATAGCCACAGTCACATTTCTCACAGTAATAACTGTATCCCAGGAATCCGGTGATAGTGGTAATGGTATCGAAATGGTCATCGTGATAATAGACATGAATGTATTTTCCGTCCTTAAAGTTTTGGCCTCGAAACAACAGAGGTCCGCGCATTTCTTGGGGGTGCACTTTCAAGGTGTAGAGTGGAGCTAGGACATCTTGCTATTTTTGCATCTCAGGAATGCCACAGGGTGTGTCTTTGGACAGTCCGGCTTATTGTAACAGGAGTTCTGCTTCGTTTCGTTGTTTGGCTCGGTCGGATCGTTGAATAGTTTTCCAGGCTCTTTTCCATTCTACCGTGTTGTTCTTGTTGGCATAGGTTCGTCCCACCACGATGGCTCGGGCTAAACACATCTGGTCTTGAGAATTGTGAATTTGGACGAGACTCTTTTTGGTGCTGCGAAGGTCGTTCACCAATAACACCTTATTGCGTTGTCCGGTCCCTTGAGGAGGAGAGACGTGGGCCATTTTCAGTGTGGCTTTTCCATCGGTGATGTCAAACTGATCATTAGATTGTTGTATGTGTTGAATCTTGTCCATGACTTTGGAAGGGGTTAGTTCTTCGGGTCTGCTAAACTCGATCCAAACAGGGGATTTCAAGCTGTCGTGATCTATGGATAGTGTCAAGCGATCGTCTTCTTTGGGTTGACATTGTCGCTTGAGTGCGGTGAGCAAAGAATCCCACATCTCGATGATAAACCCTTCTGCTTTCTCCAATGGTACGTCGGACTTGAAATCTTTAAACTTCACTGTGTAGGTGTAAGCCGTGGTTCTAAATTTTCTAGAGGAGCGCTTTTCCGTCTCTCGAATGGAATAGTACTTTTCATTGTTGACTAAGGGTGGTGAACATTGTTTAGAGGGTTCAGATTCTGGTTCACTCATGTCCTCTTCAAAATCACTGGCATGAATTTGTGCCAAGACTTCAGCTCTGGTACGAGGCGATAGATCATGTTTCTGCCTCTTACTTTCTTCTTCTTCTTTCTTCTCGAATGAATAGGATCGTTTCATCTTGAGTGCAAAACGTCAAATGACTCAAGTTTAAACACCATAGACTAATTTATAGTCATGGCAAACCAGCGTATATAAAAAGGGTGTGTGTCTTGTCCTTTCACTATTCATTTCACTCTCAAACCGAGCACAACGATGGAAGAGACTACCCAGATGGAACGTTTCATCAGAGCTTTGCGAGGGGTCATTAGAAAATTCTCTTCAGACCAGTCGACGGACTACTCTCCTTCCTTTCGAGATAAAAGTCAAGATACTTGCTATATCTGTCAGAAGAAAGGGCATTGGTCTTCAGAGTGTCCAGACCGTCAAAAAAGAAAAAAAAACAAGGGCTAGAAAAGACAAAAGTCAAGATACCTGTTATTATTGTCAAGAAAAAGGACATTGATCTCCAGATTGCCCAAAAAAGAAACAAGAGGAGTCAGAAGAAAAGAGGGATTCTTCAGAAGAAGAGAGAGATTCTTCAGAGGAAGAAAGCAGCCAGGTGAAGAAAAAGAAACAGGAGAAGAAAAGAAGAAGGGAAGAAAGTGAGGAGGAAGAGGAGGAAAAGACTGTGACGGTGAAGAAATTTAAAAAACAGAGAGAGTAAAAAAAAAGAAACAGAAGAAGTGAATGTAATTTATAAAGTGTTCTGTTGTGAATTGTGAATTGGATTGTAACTATGGAGAAAAGAATACATTAATTATATAAGGTAAGTGTCTTTGAGTTTTGATTTTAAATAAGAAGCTACACTCACGCACTCATACACAGACACGTACTATAAGGGTAAAATGGGGTTTTTTTTTGTTGAGTTTTGAGTTATTGGCAAATTGAAAGGTTATCTCTTTTCGAGAGAAGTGGGTGGCCCTGAAAAGGGCCTTTTTTGGTATAGGGGTGAGTTTAAGCAATCAACTTTAACTGCCTTAAGCCTTTGCCACGGCCAAGGCCTACTTCCGGACTGCGTAATGTTGATGATGATGATGATTGGGTTGAAATCACTAAGGGTGGTACGGTAGGCTTAGTCACAGGGTTGGCGTGTTTAGCTCGGGAAGGTCGTATTCTCTTCGGTCGTGATAAAGAAGTCTGATACATTTGTTTCAGACTTCTTAACTCCGCTAAAATGTCCAACAGTACCGTGGCCATTTGATTTTCACCTCTTGTTTCTTTGCTGATACTTCTTCTTGTTGTTGTTTATTTCTTACCTCTTCTTGTTGCTGTTGCTGTTGCTGTAGGAGAAAAGCTTGTTCCGCTTCCTTTTGTCGTTGCATAAATTTCTCCAATTCTTCTTTCTGTCTCTGTCTAAAATTCTCCACTTGCGGTAATGAAGAATGAGACGAAGGTTCCGGAACAAATTCTTGCGAGGTAAGAAAATCCTCAAAATTCCAATGTACCTCTTCTGAAAGTAAGTCCGGGTTCCCTTGGTCGGTCTCCACTGCTGGTGCACCCCAGTGAATCGTTTCCTGAGTTTCCGTCATGTTGAATCACTGTCGCATAGATTGACTGCACACAGGCGCTAGCGAATCTATATAGACCACGTGACGTCACAGACTGCTCTCTTCGGATTGGATGCGGGCTGACTGAATTTTGTCACGCGTGTTTGGATTGGTCAATGAACTAAATCCGTTTCAATCCTTCCTCTCCCTATGAATAAGCGCAGTTCGGTGCAATCACTCACCTGTTCTCGGAGCCTCAAGATGTGGACCGACGTTCAATCTTCCACCCTTGTGTCAACAATGATGTTCAGGACGGACATACCCATGTATGTCCGGTCCAAGTAGACTGTTGTCGATAGGACAGATACTAGTCTATGGATGAGAAGAGTTTACATAGAAAGACAAGGATGCCTCAAGAGGGTACTTGTGTATGGACCTGCAGTTAGAAGGAGTTTAAGAAGAAGAAGATGTGACAGATGCCGTCTATGTTAATATTAACATGAAACCAAAGGCCCTTTTCAGGGCCACCCACATTTCTCGAAAAGAGATTGACTTTCCATTGCCTACCCTTTTTTAAAATTTTTTTTTAAAAAAAATCCCATGTTCAATTCCCCTTGTCCCTAAAGTAGTTTTTTTCTAACATGTTCAATTCCCCTTGTCCCTAGACAAACCCAAACTCTATTCCCATGTTCAATTCCCATTGTCCCTAGACAAGCCCAAACTCTATTCCCATTGTCCCTAGACAAGCCCAAACTCTATTCCCATGTTCAATTCCCATTGTCCCTAGACAAGCCCAAACTCTATTCCCATGTTCAATTCCCCTTGTCCCTAGACAGACCCAAACTCTATTCCCCATGTTCAATTCCCCTTGTCCCTAGACAGACCCAAACGTCTTTTTCTTCCAATGTTAAATTCCATTGTCGCTAATCTTACCCAGGGTTTTTTGCCCATGTTAAATTTCCATTGTCGCTAATCTTACCCAGGGTGGTTAATGTTAAATTTCCATTGTCGCTAATCTTACCCGGGGGGGGTCTGTAATGCTAATTCCCATTGTCGCTAATCTCACCCCATATACTACTAACGTCTCTTGTGCGATCGATGTTTCATGATGTAACTGTTGCAACATGTTTATTTGGTTGCAAAGTCTCTTGTGCGATCGATGTTTTATGATGTAACTGCTACAACACGATTTTTTGGTTGTAACGTCTCTTGTGCGATCGATGTTTTATGATGTAACTGTTGCAACATGTTTATTTGGTTGTAACGTCTCTTGTACGGTCGATGTTTTATGATGTAACTGTTGCAACATGTTTATTTGGTTGCAAAGTCTCTTGTGCGATCGATGTTTCATGATGTAACTGTTGCAACATGTTTATTTGGTTGTAACGTCTCGTGTGCGGTCATGTTTTATGATGTAACTGTTGCAACATGTTTATTTGGTTGTAATTTCTCTTGTGCGTTCGATGTTTTATGATGTAACTTATGCAACATGTTTATTTGGTTGTAACATCTCTTGTGCGATCGATGTTTTATGATGCATTTGGGGAGAAGGAGGCACTTATGTTTATTAACGTATTATTAATGTCATTCGGAGAAAAGCTATTTTGTTTTACATACGGTGCCGAAATTGTTCATCTTTTATAGATAAAATTCTTCGTGTCATATTATGCGAATGTTATCTCTACATTGGACTTGTATGCGATATAATGGGCCTACCTCTGCCTTACCTTTTGGTGCCTGAGCTGACCAAAATTGTTTAACCAAAATTGAAGAATGGCTATCTGCAAAGAGTCGTATTTCCATACTTGTTAAGTTAAACAAAGCTATAAACGTGGTCTCGATGCTTCTAATTTCTTCGTTGATGCTAATACTCTATTTTAGGCACCGACAATTACCAATCTGCCGGCCTGTATTATGAGAAGTGAAGACAATGCAGCCAACGAAAATATTTTCACTTTAACCGTGACAGACGCCGATGGAGACACTGTAACCTGCTCTATAAGCACAATAACGCCCTCTAGCAGAACGTACAGCATTTCCGGTGAGATTATGGACAGGAGAGGTTGATGACATTTCTTTTGTCGTTAATGATCATGATGATGAGTATTGGATTATTTTTTACAAGAAATTGTGCAATTATAGTAGTTTCGATACGTCTCTTTTTGTATTGTAGGAGCCTGGAAATTCCTTATTTAATCAGTTACTATATGGAACTATTTTCAGTCATAAATCTGGAGCCATTAAAATACTGTATCTCCGATGGAGAAAAGAGAGTAAAAATATGTGAAGAAATATTAATAGCAGAACTGTTTCCTTTGATACGGATCTCAACGTCTTTCACAATAAAACATATTCAATTTTCGTCTGTGAATTAGCTTTTAGTATTCAATCTCTTTGAGCACTGTTGAAACATTTGCTTTCACTTTAGCGGCTTCTGATTAGACTTCTCTGCAAGCATATGCTAGTGTATGGGACAATTATATATATATATATATATATATATATATATATATATATATATATATATATATATATATATATATATATTCGAACTCGCTGATTTTCTCACATTTTTGTAGTTTTCGTTATGTCAACATCTAAATGATGCTACTACCTGGACAGTCAATAATCAAAGTCTATACAGTCCGTTTTCTGCAACAGTATTACTTGTAACGCAACCAGCAACCGCGTCTAATACGCCAAATTTTTACCTGTTAAAACAGTTAAATATACACTATCATCACCTTACAATTTATGTATGACTATCTGATATTAGAAACAACATCGTTTTGATGTGGTTTGATGGTACTTGTATTGTTGTTTACTCGTTTGCTCTATCCGTTGTAAACGCTCTTGGCATTCATCATCATGTTTAAGCATGGATGTAAGAAGGGGATATTGCTATATCATCCAACTGTAGTCCGTCAGTGACCCATTTCCTCGTCCAATGGACTGAAATATCACCAAACATGGTACACAGGTTGCTGATCTGTTTTGGTTCCTTCCATGGCATTTATGGGAACATCCTAATGTCATATATAAACAAATTGCAATTTCAGAGACATGTTTGTATAATTTTGCACCAAAAACTTAGCACATGCATTTTAGGAGGGGGAGAAACATAATATATGCAACGGGTTTTGGGTTACGACCCTTGGGTCACGGCCTTGAGAAGGTCGTAGTCCCGGGAGAGGGGAGTAAGAGGACATGTAATAGAGTGGGGATTTGATATAGCGAGTCATCCAGCTCTAGTTGCAAAATTTACAAAACGTGTAATACAATGGACATAAAATAAGGCAGATTAAACTATAGTCATCCTGGCATACCTGTCGTTCCAGGAAACCTCATCAGTGACAATGGAGGAGGTTCCCAATACGACTATGACGCAACACCGTATTTTCGTATTGAAGTAACTTGTACTGATGGAAAGGGTGGTTCCTCAGTCTCCGCTCTACACGTAGATGTGACGAAAAATAACCCACCTGTGTTTACCAACCTTCCAGGTAACTCTCTCTCTCTCTCTCTCTCTCTCTCTCTCTCTCTCTCTCTCTCTCAGTTACGTATTATCCCTGTATCCCGTTTTGGGAACCTATTTCTCAATCAGAATATTTGTATCGGTATCTTTATTTCATCTTCATGAACGTATTATGTTCCCGTTTGTCTGCTTTCATGTGATTGTACCTGCTCCTTATCTATCTGTTCGTGTCTTTCTCACACCTTTTTTTCTGAGAAGTCATTTTTCTGTGTCTTTCTCTGAGTTCCAGGCAAGTTTCCGTTTGTTCTGTGTATCCATCATTCTGTTTAGTTGTTTCAACTACTTTCAAGGCGCTGTTTGCTACCTCCCTTAGGCCGCTAAATAACCGGTCTCATCTGTCTCTGTCTTTTCGTCATTTAAGCTTATGTTCTGTTTGACTTTCATTGTCAATTGTGACCTCCATTTTTTAATCTCGGTCTTTTCTCTCCGTCTATCGTAACAGATGTTACGATACGATGAGCACTGCAATACATCCATCACAAATATATGTGTATTGTGATGCATTAGTTAAGTTCTATGAATAACGTATCATCACAATGTATTATTCAGTTAGCAATCGCTCTCCAGCCATTGAAACGAATGTACTCAGTAGCCATGGTATGACGACACCTGAAGCTGAATTCGTCCTACATGAAAATATTCAGTCAGCAACTTCAATTGTCTTATATGTCGAATCAAACTGCAAACAACAAAGATACTCTTCTGCCATTATATAATGCCCCTGCATATTAGGGTATATGTTGTTTATTCTACTGGTTACTCCTATCAAACTGCACAGACCCAGATCTGCCGGCGCATTATGCGCCGGCAGATCTGGGTCTGTGCAGTTTGCATTCGGATTCGCCTTATAAGCGAGTACTGACGGTAAGTTCATTTTGCAAATGCAACCTTTACAGAATTTTTTAACTGCATTAAACTCTTTTGCATTAAACGCATTGTACAAAGAGGTGTCGATATGAAATATACTGGCGTCATATACGTATCCATATTCTCGATACGTATCGCTGTATCATAACAGGCCTGAAGTTTCTTCATACATCTTCATTAATCATCATGTCGGTAGAGACCCTGTCTTTGTTTCGTCTTTCCGTCATCTAAACTATACGTCTCTTTCTGTTTATCTGCGTTTTAATAAGTCTCTGTCAATCCTAAAATGAAGTTTTGAAGTATGTTTTTCTCTGTCAAGTATCTGTGTCGAACAATTACTACGTTCGTCCGTCTAAATATATATATATATATATATATATATATATATATATATATATATATATATATATATATACACACACACATACATGCAAACGTACACAAACTTTCCTTTCTCTGCTTCACCCCCACCCCATATATATCTTCCATTTCTGTTGCATGTTATTTTTTTCTCCTATTTTTCTTTAGGCCTTTTCATCAAGTGATTTATTTGTATCAATAAATTCTCTTTCTAGGTTTCGTTTCTATCGGTACATCCAATTACACCAATATATTCACTGTCAGTGTGACGGACACGGACAACACTGTTCCGAGTCAGATCACGTATAATATGAACTCTGTGCCCAGCAGTTGGAACTACTTTATACAAAGTGGTAAGATGGAACTACTTTATACATAGTGGTAAGATGGAACTACTTTATACATAGTGGTAAGATGGAACTACTTTATACATAGTGGTAAGATGGGACTACTTTATACGTAGTGGTAAGATGGAACTACTTTATATATAGTTATAAGATGGGACTACGCTATACATACTGGTAAGATGGAACTACTTTATGCATTCTGGTAAGATGGGACTAATTTAAACATAGTGGTAAGATGGAACTACTTTGTACATAGTGGTAGGATGGAACTACTTTATACATAGTGGTAAGATGGGACTACTATATACATAGTGGTAAGATGGGACTACTTTATACATAGTGGTAAGATGGAACTACTTTATATATAGTTGTAAGATGGGACTACGCTATACATGCTGGTAAGATGGAACTACTTTATGCATAGTGGTAAGATGGGACTACTTTATACATAGTGGTAAGATGGGACTACTTTATACATAGTGGTAAGATGGAACTACTTTATACATAGTGGTAAGATGGAACTACTATATACATAGTGGTAAGATGGGACTACTTTGTAATAGCGGTAAGATGGAACTACTTTGTATATAGTGGTAAGATGGGATTACTTTATACATGCTGGTAAGATGGAACTACTTTATGCATAGTGGTTGTTGTTGTTGTTGGGAATAACGCCATTTTTCAGCACACGATAGGCTATACATGGCGGCCAGTATTAATGGTGGAGGAAGAACCCGAGAATACCCCAGAAAGAACCACCGACCCTCGAGAAGCTACTGGCAAGCTTTCTCACATACCCACCTTGGCCCAATCCGAGACTCGAACCTACGCAGACAGAGGTGAGATGGCAGTGATCCGTAACGGAGAGCGCTTTAGACCACTCGGCCACTCGGGGCCCCATGCATAGTGGTAAGATGTTACTACTTTATTCATAGTGGTAAGATGTTACTACTTTATACATAGTGGTAAGATGGAACTACTTTATACATAGTGGTAAGATGGGACTCCTTTATACATAGTGGTAAGATGGGACTCCTTTATACATAGTGGTAAGATGGAACTACTTTATACATAGTGGTAAGATGGAACTACTTCGTACATAGTGGTAAGATGGAACTACATTATACATATTGGTAAGATGGAACTACATTATACATAGTGGTAAGATGGAACTACTATATACATATTGGTAAGATGGAACTACTTTATACATAGTGGTAAGATGGAAGTACTTCGTACATAGTGGTAAGATGGAACTACTATATAAATAGTGGTAAGATGGAACTACTTTATACATAGTGGTAAGATGGAACTACTTTATACATAGTGGTAAGATGGAACTACTTTATACATAGTGGTAAGATGGAACTACTTTATGCATAGTGGTAAGATGGAACTACTTCGTACATAGTGGTAAGATGGAACTACTTTATACATAGTGGTAAGAGCAACATAGACATTAGCCATTTTATGTAAAAGTCCGTATTTTATTGCACTGTGGTCGGGAGACACATTTCCAATGATTCCTTAATTGGCTAAATAGTTCTAGACGTAGTTCTCGAGTATACATTCAAAATAATAATTGGCTTACGAAGTATATGTATGATATTGACCACCATATGTAACTGGATGCATCAACACTCTTTATGAACTCGAGGGTGGACATTTTGAGCACCATCGAAAACCAGTTCTAAACTAAAGTACGACAGACCGCTTTATTTTTTTTTATTTTCTATTTTTATTTTGTTGTTGTTGTGGGAGTTGTTTTGTTCGTGTGTGTTACTGTTTTGTGGGGAGAGGGGAGTGGTGGGGGAAGATAATCGGTTTGAATAGTTATAAGCTACAACAACGATGTCGTCATATTATATTTTTTATATTTTATTTTATATAACTTTACGTATGAACTGAAAATTCATGAAAAGTTGTTAAAAATGTTGACATTAGGGCCGTTTCAACTAGTATATGATAGTCATAGTGATAATAAACCTAGATGTCGAAACATCAAACCTGAGTAATTGCGTATGTAATAAAATAATGCAACACGTTTTACCAGCGCTCGTATTGGTTGGCGGTTTGTTGGTATTTGCATATGTTACAGTATGACTGACATATGACGATAAGATGAATGAAAAGTACGAATTTTCATTGATTTACATATAAATCTGACAATTTTCTTCGCAGAATCAATCCATCTTATCTGTTTCAATCTGGTATACTTACACTGTAAGAAACACTGCTTGGTTGAAGTCTACTTACACTGTAAGTGACACTGCTTGGTCGAAGTCTACTTACACTGTAAGTGACACTGCTTGGTCGAAGTCTACTTACACTGTAAGAAACACTGCTTGGTCGAAGTCTTCTCACACTGTAAGTGACACTGCTTGGTCGAAGTCTACTTACACTGTAAGAAACACTGATTGGTCGAAGTTTACTTACACTGTAAGAAACACTGTTTGGTCGAAGTCTACTTACACTGTAAGTGACACTGTTTGGTCGAAGTCTACTTACACTGTAAGAAACACTGCTTGCTCGATGTCTGGACCATTCTTAATCGGAGTATGCGCTGCGTTACTGAGTTTACTTATATTCAACCGACCTAAATACATATGAAATGGTTGCGCATGCTTATGGCTGTTCTATATAACTTCTCTACACAGTTCCTCCAGTAATGGTATTTACATAGGAATAAAATCCTCAGCAGTGATATATTTATCTGTATGGGATACAAGCTGACATAATTCTGTAATTACTACCTTGATTTGAATAATAATTATTAGTCAGACAGTGAAAATAAAATATTATTTTTACCTGCCCCTTATCATGATCGGTAGTTTACACAGCATTTCAGAAACTTCTGTGTTTAATTCCTGCTTTGTTATAGTAGAAAATTGGTTGTCTTCTTTTCAGGTCTTGTAGCTGATCTAACTATTTAACTATTTAATTAGATATACTATATGGAATGAATCATACCAATGTCCGACATTTTTAAACATGTTTGATGTCATTGGCCTGCTCTGTCTCTTCCTTATTATTGTTGTTATTATTATTATTATTATTATTATTATTATTATTATTATTATTAAACTGGTTCGTTATTGGTTCATTATTATTATTATTAAAGTGGTTATTATTGTAAAGTGGTTAATAGTCCACAATTAGTTCATGTCAGTATCATATAGTCAATTCATGTGATAGTATGGTAAATTTTGTCAGTATCGTAAGTATAGTATTTAGTTTATGCTGACTGTGACTGATCTCCTTAAATACGTATGGTTTTTTGTAAATATTGTCTATAATACTGTATGTAAGAGTTAATTTCTTTGTTATTTAGAGGGTACGAGTGTTCACGCAGAATCCATGAAATTAAAAGAACTCTCATTTTAAGGGAGCTTTAGCTTCCTTAGTGAGGCAAGTCACGTGCTGTTTAACTGAAATATTTGGGACTGCAAGGTTTTAAGGTACATGCCATCAGTACAATAGGGCCTGAGCAGCAGGAGGGGCGAACCCACCACTTTGTAGGAGCGTCCAAAACCGAAAATAAACCCTTTTATCTTTTATATTATATCTTAAGCAAATATATTTGAAACAAAAATATTAACCAACTCGAGGAAGCCTCGAATTGGTTAAATATAATTTTATCCGTGTTGATAGCGATCATATTACAAAACAAATCGACTCAACTTGAGGTCGCGCCCTCCCTGCTGCTATTCATCTAAATATTTTATCGAGACCCACACGATATCGTGTTCTGGGATCATGTAAATTTATTGTTATAAATCCGTGTGGAGTAGCTTGCGCTCGTGAAAAGAAATTTCTAAACTTATTTATATCCATATCTCCGCCACACCAAGTTTGATGAATATTGCGCAACGTATGTGTGTCTACGCCATTAAACACAGCTAAAATATTACTGTTGTCTCTAATTACTTTTGGTATTTGTGTGTATCGCTGAGTAACATAAATCACATCAGTATTTTTATGCCTACCTCGAGAAAATATACTAGCTGGATTTGATTGTTTGTCCAGCATCACATCATCGTATACAACTAAATTATTAATAAATCCTTCTATGGAATCTACTGATGGTGCTTCATCAATATCGGTTATAAACTCGACAACATCGTTATCTTTATCCAATAATCTTGCGTTTTCATTAAAATCTTTAAGCACATCATAACGTCGTTGATCATCAACTGATGGTGCTACCAAATACAACTTATCCCATTTCAACCATCTCATTATAAGATTAAGTAATAACTGTGTCTTACCCGATCCAGATGGTCCTATTATTATCATCCTAATCGAGTTCGGTAACGCAGGATGATGTTTGACAGGTTCTCGTTTTAGAGCTGCTGAGAAATCAATTATATCCATATTATATAAATACATGAATCTATATTGTTTACGCTGTAGAACTAAAACCCCAACTAATGATCTATCCACGGTTACAACAAAAAATGCGAGAATAGCATATGGTGGAAGATGTGCAGTATGTAACAGAAAAAAGTTTTCTTTTTTACCTAAAAAAGATGATGGTGATATTGCTAAATTAATGTCAAAGTTCCCAGGAACTCCCTGGGCTAAATACCAAGGAGAAAAACGTCTACCAGGATATAATTATTGTGATCCTGGTACTCGACTTGATATCAGACTGGACAATCAGGATCAACCAAACCCAGGCGAGGAACCAATAAACGCTATTGACAAAGCGTGTCATGTTCATGATGTAGCGTATAAAAGCAAAAGTCTACAAGACAGACATATTGCAGATGTGAAATTAATTCATGCGTTAAATTCTATAAAAAATAAAAATATAAGAGAATCATTAGCCAATTGGTTAATAAGATCCGCGATGAAAGGTAAATTAGCGCTAGGTGCTGGTAATTAATTATAAATGGAAACGATTTATTATTCCCCAAGAGGATACAGGAATGGTAACGCAGCAATTAGTAAACTCGCTGATGCAGCAAAGTCACACGTGTTACCGCTAAAAAATGGTTATCTAAACAGGCAATATGGCAAATTTACCTACCACCGCCGAAACAAATTCAGTACGCGTATTTCGATGTTAGTGTTCCTAATGAAGTTCATCAAGCTGATATTCTGTTTCTACCACATGATACTGTACGTAGAGAAACGTACAAATACGCGCTAACTGTCGTTGATGTTGCAAGTAGATATAAAGATGCAGAACCATTATTGACAAAGACAGCTGCTGAAGTAGCTTC
Organism: Sinohyriopsis cumingii; assembly: GCA_028554795.2. Classification (NCBI taxonomy): domain Eukaryota; kingdom Metazoa; phylum Mollusca; class Bivalvia; order Unionida; family Unionidae; genus Sinohyriopsis; species Sinohyriopsis cumingii. The sequence goes on from CM068831.1 coordinate 99,595,579, forward strand.
TGCGTTTAAACGAATTTATCAACGTGGACTCGGACCACAATGTGGTCTACAATGGCCACAGCTGCTACAGGTTGATCCTGGTAAGGAATTTCTTGGTCCAGTATCATCGTTGATGAAGCAATATAATGTCAAAATACGAGAGGACATACCGCAATTCATCGTGATCAGGCAATTGTTGAACGATTTAATCGAACGCTAGCTGAGCGGTTATTTGGATAACAATACGCGAAGGAATTTATTCAAGAAAAGAGATCTCGTAAATGGGTTGCAAGATTACCAAGTGTGATAACTGCGTTAAATAATGAAGTAACTCGAACGACCAAAATGAAACCTATTAATGCAATTGCAAAAAAAAATATACCCGTACAACGACGTGATTTTTCAACGCAACCAGTACTGGGTAATGTTACTGTAAGGTATTTATATGAACCCGGTGAACTCGAAGTGGTAAAAAAAAGAACGACTGATCCTATTTGGAGTGTTACCACACATAAGATATCCACCGTGACAAGATCTTCAGGTAGACCCGCAATCTACAGATTAGATTCAACTGCTCCTCAACGTGGATTTACACGTGAACAATTACAGGTGATTCCTGAGGATACGCAATTACCACCGCGATCACTTAACTAGCACCTCTACGTCGATTACACTCAAGACAGGTCAATATTGCATTTTCTCGTGTATGACCGCGACTGTTATTTTTTCTATCCACGGTAAATTGTCTTGGATTATTATTTGAATATCTCCATAACATCACACAATTACAACTTGTACAATGATTATTCTGTTGTTGTTTCAACGTGCTGATAAATTCAACGTCGAGATCAAAATCGCGTTTATTTTATTTTTATCAGATTGTTTATAACCAGCTAATTTTTTTTCTTATTATATCATCGTCAATATCATCACTAGTCACTGACTCGTCCAAGACAATTCTCCGCAACTGAGATATTCTTCTGACTCGAGACACTGCGAGATAAACTAAGTTTGACCACTCGATACGATCATCTATAATCCAAACAATTGTATCAGAAATAGTTAATCCCTGAGATGAGTGAATCGTCATTGCATATCCTAGTATCCACGGAGATTTGTTCAACGATAATGCATCTTCAACATCAACATCAACTGTGATAATATCATTTAATACTAAATTCTTTCTCGGTCTGTCCTGGTATATCAGCATCAATGTTCTGCCGCCGCGTATCAGCTGGTCGATAACATAACGGAACTGGCAATGTTGGAAATTTTTCTTTATGTTACTGAAACAATTCCCGTTGAAGTGTATCACGAACTATTTTTCTACTTGTCACTATCAGATCATTCGGTTTCCACGTCTGCAGAAAGTAGTTCATTGAAGTTTCTGAAATTATTCCACGCATTACTTCACATTGAATTTTATTCGGCTGTAGTCTGTTTAATTTTTGAACTGTTTTAATTCTGCATCAAGCGCTCTATGATCATGATTTATTTCTTCGTAATAATCGACAAAGTTCTTTAGCCATCCATGTGGAGATAGTCCAACAAACGGTGGTGGTTGACCATGATCGCCGCACATTATCACAGCAGTACTTCTTGTTAACAACCAATCTAGAAATGTTTTTAATGTTTCTAACGGCACCGTGCATATTTCATCCCATATTATAATCCTCGGAATATATTTTTCTCCCATTCGATCAGGAGTCCATGCATCACCCTTCCATCGGAAGAAGCTATAAGTACATGATTGTACTTCTCGTTGTTTCATCTCTCGCGCGAGTCTGTGTGTGGGTGTTAGCACGATCATATCTGAGTTTTGAAACTGTTCGATCGCTCGAGTGGTTTTACCAGAACTCCCGGTCCGTTCAGATAAACCGTTTTATTTCTGGTTATTGGATCGTACACCGATGGTGCAGATGATAATTTTGATATCTGATTATTTATCAGGTAAATATCTTTAACCGCAACATCAGCTGATTCGGAATAATCAAGTATATTTTCCTTTTTTATTCTCCACGAACCCCATGATGCACAAGTACCGATATGTAGTTGTTCTAGTAATCCCGAATATTTTTTATTGATATAAAACGAATCTGTAGCGACTCAGACAGCGAGTGTAGAAACTTTATTTATCATCGATAATAGTTTTATTGAAACGTACGCGAGCATCGATGATCTTAAATGAGTATACTGAGGTGACTCACCGTCCATATAACTTACAATTGTACCTAATTTAGTTCCATTTGACAAGAAAGCAATTTCTCGACTTATAAACGTATTTCTGTTCGTTGTATCAGCGATTATAAAATCTAACTCAGCATCGTCCATGATCAGTCTTGTACAGTGTCGTTTATGATCATATGATCCTCCTTGGGTGAACTTGCCGATTATTTTTCTACCGAGATCTTTTGTAATTTTATTCTCGTAATCGGTTATATCGGGGTTTTCATCATCGGAATATTTCTTTTGTTGTGGTAACCAAACTTCGGTTTGTTTCCGATATTATATAATTGCTTCACTTACAATCAACAGTGTTAACATCGCACAATCGAGCATATACCGTAAGAGTACTATTGGTGCCCACATTTTTTTCTGAAAAATGTTTTCCAAACCAGGTATAACAAATCGCATGGAGATCTTTAGACATTTCAAATGACTCGATGCAAGCAAATCCAGTTAAGTCAAAATCCGGTAATGGTCCATTTATCGATACTCGTGTCATCTCGTACGTCGGATGACCGAATCGCTCAAAGTACACATAACAATCTCCGTATCCAAGAAAACTTCCAGGATAACATGCAACCATATCAACTGAAATAACATCTTTCTAATTATACTTGGTATTCCACAATCCACCGTGTCCGTATTCGACACAACTCAGTATTATATCATTAAGAAAATTAGACCGAGTTGGTTTCCACGAATTTTTCTTTCTAGAAAAATGAGCTGCAACTGACGGAACAGTAAAACAGTTGCTCAATAGTTCGTCAGTATCATTAGTATATTGCAGCGCAAGATTTTTCATTTTTTCGTGGAGAAGATCTGTTCCATAAATAACGCCATTCAGTCTTACAAACTGATCAAATTAATTTTTTTCTTCCATATCTGATTCGTTGTTAGCACTCTGAAACAGCCATACTAACACAGGATCGTTTTTACTTATCTCGTTAATAAAATCAAACATATCTCCGCGATAGTATTTAACAGTTCGATTTCGTGGAAACACTTACTGCGCTAGTCCACGCGTGCGCGTTATGATCAACGATATTTATTGGAGCTCCTCCTTTTTTTATGATGTTTCGAATTATATAAAATCTCCCCGTAATAGTTTTTACTATTATTAGGAATTTTAGTGTTTTCTCCAACTTAGCAACATCGTTTATTGTAGCTCCAGTATCCTTCACTAAATCAGCCCATTTGTTTATTTTTTCAAGTCGTAAATTCGTCAGACCGTTTCCACGGGCTGCGTTTGTAAAATGTTCTATTACTCGTTCAGCCACACAATTTATTTTTGAAAATTTCATCGGTGCCAGTTTATTAATGCTGGGTTTTTCATTTATCACATAGATTCCATAAATAACTGCTGTCACAGGATACGCTCGCTCATAATACGGTTTGTCAATACCAGACAGCGCTCCTGGTTTGGAATTTCCACTCAGTATGACAGTCTTTTTATTACTGTGGACAGGATCATATTTGTCACGGATAATCCAGTTATCTGTTTCTGTTAACACGACAAATTTTATTCTGAAAAGATAACTTCTATCATCGAGCTGCTCAATAATAGCTGCCGCTCGTTTGTCATTCATCGTAGCGTCGATGATATCTTTGTCGCCTATAATCTGAAACGTTGACCATACATGCGATGCACCATCTGCATGAAATTCTTTCTTGGCGTCGTGAACTTTATTGATCAAACTTTTATTTTTCTTATCAACTAGATGTTTTATTTGTAAATCAGAAGATACCCTGTCGAAGTTGAATTTACTTGTTTTCCAGGGCTTGATTCTGGATAATCTCTCGAATTCTCCCATATTGTATTTCAGACATGTATTTAAATAAAAAATATCACATATACAATGTCTCAACAGAACAAGTGCAAATGGTTGATGATCGGATCATTAACTCACTGTAATAAATCCTGCAGGAAGGAATTTTGTGGACAACACTTGCAGAGCCTTCGTAAAGGTTGTTTAGGACCCAAACCGTGTCTGCGATGTGGTGTTGGAGTACGAGATAAAACAGAGTTATGTGCGCGTTGTGGTGGAAAAAATATCGCGAGCTTAAAAGATATCATGATAAAAAAAAATAATGTCAGTGACGGAGCTATAAAATCCGTGGAGGATTATCTAAATACGTTTTCAGACAAATTATGATTTAAACAAATAATATTATTATATAAATGAGCCAAGAATTTGTCCCACATCCTATAATAACAAACTACGAATCAAATCATGATGGTATGATCAGAAATTGTCAGAAGAAAGTACCAGTTGGTTATATTAATAATGATGGTTATCTATTGTTTACTGCTTGGAAGAAACCTTATCTCTGTCATCGATTTGTGTATGAATGTCACAAAGGGTTGATCAAAGACGGTTTTGTGACCGATCATATTGACGAGGATCCTCAGAATAATAATTTAGCCAACCTTCAAGCTGTTACACAGAGCGAGAATAATATACGTGGTAATACTGGGAGATGTAAAACAACCGGAAAGAGGGCGGTAAAATCTACAAATATAGAAACTGGCGAAGAAATTATATTTCAATCAATAAATTCAGCTGCGAAATATTTTGATATTAATCCGCCTTCAGTACAATTTGTCGCGGAAAATATAACCAAATCTACTATTTCCAAGAAATATAAACAAAGAATCATCTTCCATTATTGTTAATGAGATAAACTGTCATCGCTATCAAGTAATTACCTTGAATTATATTTATTAACCATTTATTTTTGGGGTTCCACCATTTTTCACTCGTATACTACTTATTTTTCGACTTCAGTGAAAGGGAGATAATTCTGTAATATAGCTTTTTCCGTAGATTTCTGATTTTTACGGTCATGATTAGTCAATTAACCATCTACATCGAAATTAATATCAATAATTATACTCGTAGAAAGATATTTATGTCTTTTTTGAGGTTACAAAATAGAAGAATAAATGTATTTTACATCGTACAATATAGCGAGTTATATTTAAATCTTTTATGAGAAATCGAGGCAGAACACGCTGTTACATTTATATATTTTAAAGTGAGTTCAGAAACTGATCTGTAGGTAATAAAATATTTGATGGTGCAGTGGGTGAAAAATATTCAATTTTAGGATGCTTTCGCTATTACGATAAAAGACTATTTTTTCAAGGCAGAAATCGCTGTTTTATTATATCCATACAGAAATATATACAATCCATTCAGAAACCGCTGTTTTCTTATATCCATACAGAAATATATACAATCCGTTCAGAAACCGCTGTTTTATTATATCCATACAGAAATATATACAATCCATTCAGAAACCGATATAATAACTTCTGAAACATATATTTGTCAGATGATTCCGTGGCCTATTGATAGCGCGTAGAATTTCTGAACTCGAGGCCCGGCGATCGAGTCCCCATGACTGACAACTGTCGGTGGTTACGCTTATTAGCGATTTTTATAATTAATTGGGCCCCGCCAGCACTCAAAACTCAACAGAAAAAAAGATACCCACCCCACCACGTCACTGGTGGTGGATACATGTTTTGTATCACCCACAGGCTGATTATGTGGGGTGGGTGTCAAAAATAGAGAATGGCCTCATATATGTTTATGCCGTTCTTAATTAAGATTGTCATTCATTGCATATATTTCATGTCATTCATTCATTGTATATATTTCATGTCATTCATTCGTTGTATATATTTCATATATGTTTGTGCCGTCCTTAATTAAGATTGTCATTCATTCATTGTATATATTTCATATACCCCTTGAACTCGCTAGAACACTCGATTAGGGGTTCATGTTGGGATTGTCATACATTGTATATGTTTGTACTGTCCTTAATTAAGATTATCATTCATTGTATACCCCCTGAACTTGCTAAAGCACTCGAATAGAGGTTCATGTGGGGATAGTCATTCATTGTATATGTTTGTGCCGTCCTTAATTAAAATTTATGTTTGCACTGTCCTTCATTCATTCATTATACATGTTGTGCTGTCTTCACCAAACACACCCTCTTGAGCCTCTAGACCGTTGTTTGACTGGTTAGGGGCTCTCATAGGGGATTGTGTTTCGTGCATCCTCCTGAACTCGCTAGAACACTCGACTAGGGGTTCATAAGGGTATTATATGTTGTGTCGTCATTCATTCATTCATCATACATGTTGTGCTGTCCTTGAAACATCCTCCTGAACTCGCTAAAACACTCGATTAGGAGTTCACATGGGGATATATATATATATATATATATATATATATATATATATATATATATATATATATATATATATATATATATATATATATATATATATATATATATATATACCGTATAATAATGAACTACGAAAATATTAATGATATTATTTCTGCTATTAAAAAATTGGAAAAGATGGTATTAATATATCTGATGAACTAAATCCTGAAAAAATAATTTCTGATTTTGAAATTTTACAAGAACGTAAGAACCAAGGAATACACACACTATCATCCGAATACAGGTTCATAAAACGAATCCAGGCTGCGATGTTTCAGTCGCTAGCTACTATAGAAGATGATCAAGTGGAGGAATTCGTTCCTCTTTCTGCTGCAGTAGAAAAAATTAGATCGGAGTTATCCCACGAATACGAGGCAAAGAAAATAATCAGTACTCGTATAAGACAATTAAGAAAACTTGTCAGCGAGTAACTTCGTTACTGATGAAACGACCAAGCACGTGTAATATTTTATCAGAAATATTTTATTTTATTTTATCAGAAATATTTTATTTTATTTTATCAGAAATATTTTTATTTTTTCTGAAATATTTTATTTTATCAGAAATTTATTTTATCAGAAATATTATATTTTTTCGAAATATTTTTTATTTTTTCGAAATATTTTTTATTTTTTCTGAAATATTTTTATTTTTTCTGAAAGATTTTTTTATTTTTTCAGAAATATTTTATTTTTTTCTGAAAATTTGATATTTTACATAATTCTGAGTACCAACTAACCCATCAAAATTACGAAATTGATTGGTTTACACGATTCTGAGTACCAACTACCCCATCAATTTCAGAAAAAATAAAAATATTTCAGAAAAAATAAAAATATTTCAGAAAAAATAAAAATATTTCAGAAAAAATAAAAATATTTCTGATCAAAGATCTATGATTAAAAAGCATTACGATAAAAGTCTTTAAGACTTTACATGTAGGTTCACAATTAATTCCTCCCCACGCAGGTCAATTAATCGTCTTATGTGGTCGGTGAGTTTGAAATTTATTCGTGACAAATACTGATTATGTGTATGTAGATAAACATGAATGGTTGGCTCTTGCACGATCAAACTCCCAGGAGATACTTGTGGAGTGAATGTGTATAATATATATCCTTGTTGAGCCTGATTTGACTTTCCAAGATCGATTTGATAGCTGACATCGACTACGTCACAAACAAGATTGACTGCGATCGTTGATGGTATATCAACGATTCCTGGTGAGATGTGACGTCCGTCATTTTGTTGACTGTTATTATATCTAAGGATAGGCTCGGGTGGAGCTATTTTTTTCCACGCATCGAGTATTTTAGGAAAGTTTTCGTTGATGATATCGTTGAGTGATTTTTTTTAGTTCATCCACGTTATATCCGAGGAATTTATAATTCGGTAGATCAGATTCTTTTACTCTATTTCAATCTAACCATCTTTTTGTTGAAGATCCTTCAGAATTTTTTGAATTAACCATCGCTTGAACCATTCGGTTGTTAAAATATTCCATGTCTGATATAAGCTGATTTAATATTTCCACACACGTGACGATTTTTTCACGTGATGACGCTGACATGTCAAAAATATGTTCGTTAAAATATTGATTTAGTTGATTTAGTTGTATTTCACATTCTACATCAATTTCCCGAAAATAATCATAAATATCAAATCGATCAATAAATAAATCTGGTCCTTCTGATTTAAATCTCCAAACTTCAGTATTATCATTGACTATAACTTCAACAAATGTTGATTTTTTTTAAACATTTAAACCTCTCAGATACGATGATGATGGTTTAATTTCATGATATGATTGCCTATCCGTGACATAATCAGACTTTATCGGTTCTGGTGGTATCGGTGGTATCGGGGAAGGAATTTCAGGCCAACCTAGTACGGATCTTACCGATGATTGATAAATATCAACGCCTTAATCGGGTGAATGTATTTCAATCGTTGCTGATAAAAATGGTTCATGAACTTTAATTGATATTTTTGATTCTTTTCGGGTATTGATTTTATTCTACGATGAAATTCTTCATCGATTTCCTCGACCTCATAACTGCCAGTTGGTATTCCAACAACGACCCAATCAGGTGTTCCATCTGGTTTGTTCCTGGTAGCAAATACAAGCGAATTATTTGCTGGTGTTCCATTAAATGATTTTGATCTGATATTTGGCCAGCTGTAATATACTCGTAATTGTGCTAACGCGATTTCATTTGCGCGAATCGCAGTTGGAAAATTAACACTAAATTCGGATTAATCGAGCTTACCGAGATCATTGTTGTTTTTGGTGGAGCTGTGTTTGTCACGATCTGCTGGAGTAGCTCCTGTGATGTCATTATTAATACTCGTACCTTTAACAGCACTGTTATATATTTTAATCGCTGAGGCTTGCTGATAACAACGAAGATAACTTCGAGTATGCGACCGTCGCTGTGTGTAATTTTATTATGTAATCGGATACTTTTTCATTCATGCAGGTGCATATTTTTTTTTTGCTACGTTATTAAAAACACCTGCAATTGTTGTTGCTGCTGAAATACAGATTGTTACGGCTACTGGTGCCATTATTGTCATTGCTGATAATATCAGACCTGTTCCAGCAACCAGTCGTCGACGATATGTTTTTACTTTTACCGTATATTGTTCGATGATATCTTTCAACGCTGTTTGGCATTCACACGCTTGATTATACTTGTATTAAGATGCATCGTCGATTGAGGTACTCATGTTTTATGCAGTAAGTAATTGAGGTGTATCAGCTACAAATTCTATACACCACCACTAAGATGCTGCGCTTAATTTCTTATCAGCTACTTCCAGAATAAATATTTCTTCGGTTCCCTTGTTTAATACAACAGACAACTCCAGAAAACTTATCAGTTGAATGACGCCATGGATACGTTGTAAATATCTCGAATTTTGCAGCACTGAACACAGATAGCCTGTACACACCATTGACTGTTGCGGTATATTTAATAGTTTTATTTTTCTCTGACCATGTTGCAAATCCAGATGATACCGTGTATACGATGTTGGTAATATGCCCGGAAGTTACTCCCGCTGAAATTTTATTCAAACTAATTTTGTTAACGATCTCAGGAATCCCCGCCACGATATCTTCGAGTGTTTTTTTAATCGTGTCGATATTAGTTTTGATATCAGAGAGTTTTATATCAGCGATGGGCGGAGTACCAAAAAATTCCTCTGCGGTTTCGTTAATTTTTCTAAAATTTCTGTGGAGATTTGTGAACGCGTGTACGTGAACATCATACTCGGCCCGCAACGTGGATAATTTACCATCTACGGTGTTATAGTTGACGTCGACGTATTTTTTCGTTGCTGCGTCTTCGTCGGATGTTGGATCTCTCAAAACTACTATCTTATTCCCGTTCATGCTGAGTTCTCTCTGTGTCGCCGGTGTTTTTCACGCGATTAGCAACACTTCTTGCAATTTCATCTCTGATGGTTGTAAACGACATGCTTGAGTCTCTGATTTTTCCGCTGTCAGTAAACACAGGGATGTTATCCGTGACCGCACCGAGTACTCGTCGAACTATGTCATTCCATTTGATGTTACTCGTTTTTAAAACACTATATCGGTCCTGGAAAACAACAACTTCATCTCGGTCAACTCCAGCAAGATTCATAATATCGGCAAGTTCATCTTTAGTAGCGTACTTTGACAAATCGATGTCGGACTTTTTCTTACTTTTCTTAAAACATGTAGAGGAAGATCTTCCGTAAATATCAACCATTATATGATATACTTGATCTGTTTAAAACACCTTGCCCGCAACGAAGCGGTTACTTGTATAATCATGCACAACTTTATGTGGTGGTTTGGATGATTTTGATATAGCGTTAAGTACATTAATTGCTTCACGGCCGCATATTGGCGGATCTGTCATTGTTTGTGTTGGTAGCGTTGAATACCAAACTTTTTTATGAAGTGGCTCGACATACTTGATAAATTCAACAGGTGGAGCTAACCCGTACGAATCAAAATAAACGATTCCACGTGGATCAATTGCGTATGATACCCAATGAGTACCGGGTCCTGAATTCGAATCAAGATTAATAATACCCGTTTCGAGTTCATTCGGTTGTTTCGGTAATTGATCTCGCATGAAAACAACTCTAAAGGCAGATATCTTTAGTTGTTTAGCAGCATTAAGTAAATCAAAATTTGATGCTGGACCGTCTAATGAAGTAATCCTGGAAGCCTCAGACCTCTTCCCCAACTAGATCCCGGCAATCTTAGGCCGCGTCCCTTTTTTGTACCCCTTTCCTGTTGCTTTCTTTAGATCCATTCCAGCAGCTGTTCCAACAGCACCTAACGTGTCTGCTTTTGCTACGGCTGGAACAGCAGCAGCTATTAATGCCGGAATGGCCGCGAGAAGTGGAAAAATACCACCTGTTTTAACCATGTCCTTGATGGCACTCGGAGAAAGATGAAATTGAACTCCGGTTTTTGATTCGAGCGCTTTATTGAGATGTTTAATCTGGTTATTTGTCAACGGTAATTTGTTTGGACCGCCACTAGAAATCTGATCTCTCTTTAGTGATATTTTTGTTCCGCATTTGTTGGCGTTTTTCGATTGAAGTTTCTTCACCTGACCGGGAGTCAGAGCAACATTAACATGACTGTACGACATTTTTTATATACATATCTTTTTCTAAATAACATGATTAAAGATTTTCCACTGGTGCATCAATGACTCTCATTCGACCGCTATCACCTTCAAATAACATGGCTTTATCGCTGAGTATGACCGCGATAGCTCTACAATCAACACCACTACCTGTATTTAATGTTGCTTTGAGACGTATATCAACGACAGATTGTTTTGATAGATCAAGATGCTCCAGCGAAAAGTAATAAATAGGATACAAAGTTTTAAGATCATGTTGTGATATTTGCAAACCGGTATCCACATTTTGATCACGTCCCATGAATGACATCAAACGATGATATACACGTCCTATATGATTTTGTCCATAATTAAGTTGTAAATTTTCTGTTGGTTCTTGTTGTCCATTTATCCGTAAAGAAATATTTGTGATACCTAGTTGGTCAAATATCATATGAGAGTGAGTTTGTGAGTTTAATCGATCATATTCCTGAAACGCAATAAAAATATGCAGCGGTGCAGAAACACCTTGTTGTGATGCTATATGCCATGTAAACTGACCGTTAGCGTTACTTTGTATACTATCCGTGCTTGTTGTTAACCATGACAACAGGGATTTACCACCTGTGTCCATAAAAGAAAGTAATTTTTGTTCTTCTGCGATCGTTGGAGTCATTTAGTATTACTTTACCAGCATCACCAATAGGTCTCCGCAGAGCATCTTTATCATCATCCTTTCTTACAAGAGCAACCGTGTGTCTAGCTCCAAAGATAACTTTTCTAACATTTCTACAAAATCCAAAAATATGCGTTAGCGGAATTGTACATGAAAAATTTCTCCTCCCTGCATTCAACATTGATCGGCGTGTTGCAAATCCCAAGTTGAAATCTGGATTAGAACCATGAACCACTGGCCACACATCAGCATCAGCGTTATTGGCAAAATTTCTTGGTCGTCTTATATTATACGGATCGCTTTCAGGGTTATCAGAATTATTTTTTACAAACATCATCGTGGGACCTGCTGATCTTGTATAATCATCAGAGTATCTTGCCAATCCTATTATTGTTGTAGCAACGTCAACATCTTTCTGAATCGATTCGATATTTTTTCCATCAATCATATAAGTGGCGCTATCAAATAATGTCATAATACCATTGTTGACAAAGCCAATTTTTACTGCATCTGCGTATACAGTATCATCCATTTTTATAATTTCACCTTCTACCTCAATAAAAGCCTCAGCGGGTAAAATGTATCTATTTTTATCATGAACTTGTAGTTTAATTCTTCCACGTTGATCTGGTAATCGTGCGTCATAAGAATAAAACTGATAATCGCGTACAGACTCATCTTTAAGGACAGGTGCTTCCATGTCAAATGCTGTGTCGGACATGCGCTTGAACATTGTATTGTAATTATTTTTCGTCTAACACGTTGATTACCACGTTCGGGAAATTCCACATCGGGAAGTTCCATTTCCGGATATTAAACTTGAGATATTATTTCCCGATTCGCCGAGTCCTTGATCTGCTAGTTCTGCTAGTTTTTTTTCTTTTTTTGCAGCTTGATTTATTATTTTACTGACATCTGCGGGCATCACTTCAGTACTTGGTAATTTTACTGGTTGTCGTTTTCGTCGTATTAATCGTGTTAGTCTATCTTTGATCGCCGAGAACGCCTTACCAGCAACATTGATAATTGCATCAGGAGCTTTTTCACGAATAACATCGATAGCTTTCATCGATAATTGTTTTGCAACAGGTGCTACTTTTGGGGCTAATCTTCTAAATAATGCCCGTACAACATCACCAAGTCCATCTCCGTAAATTGCTCCGTAGACTGGTAGTCGTGAGTTTACTACTCTGACCGGTACAGGTCTACGATAATTATTATGTATGATCATCTTATCTTATTTATCATTTATCTAATCGCGGTGATTAATCATCAACGAGCTCATCAATAAGTTCCCGGTAAACACCGATATCCATGATACCGCCGCGAAATAATCGCTGACAAATATCAGCTGCTTCATTAATTATTTATGGTGAATTATTTCCGGCACGTTTTCCTCCTATGAGAACTTCTAACTGTGACACGTCATCGAGGATATTATCAGGACAAATAATATTATCTCCGAAACCACTACCAGTAGCACCAGGTGCATCATGAAATTCTTCTTCTGGAGATTCTGATGAAAAAAGAGAACTAAGAATATCCGTTTGTTGCAGAGGCGGAGGAAGTTGATAAGAAGGATCCTGCTTTTTTTTATTCTGTTCTTTTCGCTGTTCTTGTTTTTTATGTTTCGTTCTTTTTTATGTTTCTGTTCTTTTTTCCCATGATAATTTATCATGTAATGCTACTCCCTCTAAAAAAGTTTTATAAATATTATCTTCTTGTTTGAATATCCGAGTGGTACCCTGGTTTATTTTATACACCCAATCAACCCACTTATCACGACTAATACCTTTACCATATTCGGGTTTTAAAAATATGTATCGTGATGGATAACTTGAAGCATCAAACGTACCAAATTCTATTATACCTTTTTTATTTTTTAATGCAAATCCCTTTATTGTCAGTGTACCACCATCGGTAAATTTTTCCGTAAAGGAAATTCCCCCTTTAGGTTCTTCTTTATCAACATCATCCGCAACAGGGTCAACAACAATATCTTGTGGTTGTGGTTGGGGTTGAACTACAACTATTTCAGTTGGAAGGTCTCGTAAAATCCTTTTTGTTTTCTTAGCTCTCGCATCTATTTTTTCAGTTTGCTCAGCGATTCGTTTAACTGATGGAAGGAGACCCTCAGTACCTGTTGCAACTCTTTCAGTAACTTTTGTGACGGGTTTAAATAACTGTTCCGCACCCTCTGTGAATTCAACTTGTGCTTCTTGTCGAGCTTACAGATTTTCTCTAAAAGAATCTCTCACGAGGAGAAATTTTTTAATTGCTTCTAGTCGCTCTCGGGCTAATCTAGCTGTGTGAGATTCTGGATGGACCATTATTTTGATATAACAATTATTTTAATTAACAGCAGCAGGGAGGGCGCAACCTCAAGTTGAGTCGATTTGTTTTGTAATATGATCGCTATCAACACGGATAAAATTATATTTAACCAATTCGAGGCTTCCTCGAGTTGGTTAATATTTTTGTTTCAAATATATTTGCTTAAGATATAATATAAAAGATAAAAGGGTTTATTTTCGGTTTTGGACGCTCCTACAAAGTGGCGGGTTCGCCCCTCCTGCTGCTGCCTGACTGGTAACGAAGTATGGTAACCTCATCTGAGCTTGAGGGTGTCCAGGTGGGTGTCATTGCTTTTGTAATTGCTTTCCTGTCATTTTGATATTCTCAAAAAAGAATTCCGATCACTCTGCAAGGTCTGACCATGTTACTATCAAAATTTTTAAATAAATGACAGTGGTACAATACTCAAATGACTCGAAAAATTCTCCTACCGACATCATCTTATACAGTATATACCCATATATAATATACCCAAGTAACTGACCTATCGACTTTGCTTGCCTATACGTTAGCATATCAACCTAAAGAAATTAAATATTGTGTTTTGAAAAGCTGCCTTCAAACTTCGAAAGCACATATAAATAACTTCTGAAACGTTTGCAACCAGCTGGAATGACATATTAAAAGCTCTGAATAGAAAACTTTAAAATCATATCCATAATTGATATATATGTGTATGTTTCCCAGTATAGTCACACAGTCATTCATGTCAAATATGTACGAATGAGTGTGCGGCGATACATGGTTATGTGCATGATCTTCTATTTATATTTTTTTATTGCAAAAACTAAGGACCGCATGGCAGATGGGTCGGCCATGACCAAATGTGTTATCCTCGTTAAAGATAGTTTATTATTATTATTATTATTATTATTATTTTGCAACAATCTGATGAAAAAGCGAAAGTTCTAGCTAGCTGAATTTGTACATGTTTAAATAGGAAATTTGCTAGACACACAAGCGGTATATAAATAACTGCGTAATTTATTGTCAGGTGATTCAAAATCAAATTGGTCAGCGGTATAATGTAAACCAATAAACAGTGATTGATTTACAGTTGTCGAAAGGTCATGTGCGAACCTAGATCAGCCGGTAGATCTGGCATACGGTGTTCGATAGAACTTATACGTAAAACGAATAACGTAGAACTGTTCTATCTCTGTATTAAGAGATGGCAGATCGAAGTTGACGTTGTTTCTGGTTGGAAGGGATAAATAACATAACATGGCTTACTCATAATGTATGTGTGACCTAAGCAAACACACGTGACTTACTTGTATATTATTCGGAACGCCTAGTGGCTCTTCTAACAAAATCTATCTCGGAAATACCTCGATTAAATGATACAACGTAAAAAGGTGTGAACTCGTCGGAGATTGTTTGGTTTTTTTGCTTTTTTTTTCTTCTCACAAGTTCAATAAAACAATCTCTAGTGAATTTAGGCTTGAATAAACAAATTTAGGAATGTTTCAAAAGGAATTAACTCATTTCAATCGTGTTGCCGTAATGAACAACGTGGTGGTGTATAGTATCATTTGGTAAACAGATACATGTATATATGCAATGGCGGCTATTGTAGTATCATCAGATTGCCATGGTTCGTGCCCTCGACTTGAATTTTAAAGTTTATATTATAGTATTGCGAGAAACTATTAAAATCGCAATTGAAAATGAACAACAGTAACTGTTTGCTCCGAACATGTCTAAATTTGTACTATATTTCCCGAAGTATGTCCTTGGGTAATACACCTGATAAAAAGGCCATGTGACGTTAGATTGGAATGGGAAAATTATTCTAAGGTGTAGAAATCGATCGTTTGTAATGTCGCTGTATTACTAATATTTGCATCTGTAATATATTTCATATCTTTCAAATGCATATTGACTGCAAAGCCACATAAAAATAATAATGACAAAAATATCAAACTAATAAAATATTATGCTTTTTTGTTGTTTTTTCCCAAGCCTTTCGATAAAGATTATCATATTTAAAGATATAATGATTGTTTAAACGATTATTTTTCATTTTACTGGATAAAAATGATTTTTCTCATTATATAAAATATTCAGTGAGAAATTTTATGCTGCATAGCTTTCAACTCGATTTATATTTTTAAACATGTTATAATTAGTGTATTGATATGCATTAGTATAATCACTTCCGATCTTATTGCACGACCTAACGGAAACGGCTGCGCGATGTTTCAATCGTATTTCTTAGTAATCAAAATATTCTCGGCCTTTTCCGTCAAGTCGGATATTGTGAAAGAGACCGCGAAAACAATTTGTCACAATTGAGAACTATATTCTGAACTACATTCATTCACAAAAAAAAACAATATGGTGGCTTAAAAAGAAAATGTCACAACTGGTACAATTTCTGCATCAGCCATCGCAACGTATGTGATGTACGCCGCATGATGCCTATCAAATTGATAGGTATTCGTACAACTGCTTTCGAGGTTATTGCCCGACTTGAAGGAAATGCCCAATCGATGCTCCGGTTAATTTCTAATTGGCTCATTGGCGGAAAAATATGAGATATTCCAGTTGACTCCTCGCGCTCTTCGTTGTCTTGTTTGCTTGACTAACTCTGAAAATAAAAGAACAGAGACATGAAAGTCATAATATTTTTTCTAATGCGAGGAGATACTGATACCGATTCGTAAAACTTGCACAGATAATGATGGATATTTTGAATTTATCGCCATTATATTTTTGAAACAGATGCCTATCTTAAAATACCACTACCTATATTTGTTGGATTCGTCCGGACACACATATTGGACCGTATAGTGCAAATTTCCTTTCATCGCGTCATATCAATGTTCTTGATTAAGTGATATTTGTTAGACTGCTTGAAACTTATTCTCATTCATCTGAGCGTTCGATATTTTGTACAATTTCCATTAATTTGTGCGACTTTGTGAAGTTTTGTCCATAGTAATATGTTGTTAGAACTTCTTGAAATTGGCAAGAAGGTGCACGTGTTTACACGGAAAGAAGGCAACTCAATGGCACGGGTTCTAATAGCGTGTTGATTCATTATACTTAAACGAAGCCACATGAGTTGTAATTGATTCAAAATTTAAATGACACAATGGCGGATTATTCATGCAATGTTATTATATTTAGGCAAAACCCAACAGTTACGTTTTATAGTTTTTCTTCGCTTTGTTCTCTTGTTTATTGTTTTTGCTTTGCATTGTTTTATTTTTAGATGGAGTAATCACAACAAATAACACCCTTTACAACGTGGGGGAAAACCTAGTGATTACTGTCAGCGATTATGACACAACAATCACCGCCTACTTGTCTACACTTGTCTCAGGTTTGTATCGTTTACAAGGAAGAAAACCACGCTCGTAGATTTTTTAATTTTTTTTTTTGCAGTATCGCATCTCATTCTTTATCACCTTTCCACAGCCACCCACGTACCCCTTTTATTCTTTTCATGCAAAAACAACAAAATAGTTTGATGTGTTTTCGACCCTTATCAATAGGAATTTGCCAAGAAAAGAAATGTACCATTTATATGAATGCAATTTCTTCTGCTTTACATTTAGCTATGATTTTTCTCTACAAAATTTTCTATTGTTTTAAACAACAGCAAAGACCCTGTGTCAGCCATAAATAATACAGAAAATAATGCTAGATTTTAAAACGTGACATTAATGATACCTGCATTACGGCAAAAAGGGCCTTTGAATTTATTGTCACCAGTCTACCTTTATCTATCTATCTATCTATCTATATATATATATATATATATATATATATATATATATATATATATATATATATATATATATATATATATACACATACCTACCTAGCTACCTTACCTATCTATCTATCTATCTATCTATCTCTGTTTATCTATCTATCTATCTATCTATCTATCTATCTATCTATCTATCTATCTATCTATCTATCTATCTCTGTCTATCTGTCTATCTATCTATATATCTATCTATCTATCTATCTGGTACTTTTGAATGCATTATTGTTATGTCTTCCTCAATCTCCTCCTTCTCTTCTCATGATGGTAATGATGATGATGATTATTGCTATTGTTGTTATTGTTATTGTTTCTGCTGCTCGTTAGTCGTTTGTTATCATGATCACATCATCATCATCATCATCAGTAGTAGTAGAAGCTAACAAGTGCTTTAATACTTTCTACAGGATATAATGACGTCCCAGTAATTATGAACCTCCCACTGAGCAATCCCATGCACGTTATGGAGAACACACCAGTAGGAACTACCCTATATGTCGTACAGTTTCGGGACTTAAACCAGGACCAGACGTTGACCCTTTCCGTAAATGGCTACAATCCCTTATGGGTGCCTACCTATTACAGCGTCAACACAACAAGTATGTCCACCATAGAAACAGGGATAGATCAATTTTGTTTAAGACTGTTAGCTCATTTGCGTTTTTTTCCAGATAAAAAACAATACAATAACAATTAACATTATCAATCAGATATTCATACATATATACTAATTTAATTACTTCATAGCGGCTCAAATCAAGGTCAGAAATATTTGGGAAATTAATTCTCCCTCCAGAAAAAGAAAGAGGAAGCGACTTCTTCCTGTATAAAATGTTTGGGATGTATAAGTGTGTGGTGGATAAGTGAGAGAAGATATTTAAATTTAGTTCTCATTGGCACATGCACACAAACGATGTGTGTGTGTGTGTGTGTGTGTGTGTGTGTGTGTGTGTGTGTGTGTGTGTGTGTGCTTAACAAAAGTAAATTTTCTGAATAGTGAACAACACAATAAATCTCATTCAAAATAATCCCGCATTTTGAAACTTCAAGAAAAAAATGAAAATGCTGCACATTTTTCTTCCATATATATTATTCAATACAAGAGAGTCCTTTTGCCCACTAATTAAACTTACTAAATAACCATCATACATATTAAATGACCAAACGACAAAGAAACAAACTATAATAACCATCATACATATTAAATGACCAAACGACAAAGAAGCTTACTAAATAACCATTATACAAATTAAATGACCAAACGACAAAGAAACTTGCTAAATAACCATCATACATATTAAATGACCAAACGACAAAGAAAATAACTAAATAACCATCATACATATTAAATTACCAAACGAGAAAGAAGCTTGCTAAATAACAATCATACATATTAAATGACCAAACGACAAAGCAACTTACTAAATAACCATCATACATATTAAATGACCAAACGACAAAGAAACAAACTAAATAACCATCATACATATTAAAAGACCAAACGACAAAGAAGCTTACTAAATAATCATCATACAAATTAAATGACCAAACGACAATGCAACTTACTAAATAACCATCATACATATTAAATGACCAAACGACAAAGAAACTAACTAAATAACCATCATACATATTAAATGACCAAACGAGAAAGAAGCTTGCTAAATAACAATCATACATATTAAATGACCAAACGACAAAGCAACTTACTAAATAACCATCATACATATTAAATGACCAAACGACAAAGAAACTTACTAAATAACCATCATACATATTAAATGACCAAACGACAAAGAAGCATGCTAAATAACAATCATACATATTAAATGACCAAACGACAAAGCAACTTACTAAATGACCATCATACATATTAAATGACCAAACGACAAAGAAACTTACTAAATAACCATCATACATATTAAATGACCAAACGACAAAGAAGCTTGCTAAATAACCATCATACATATTAAATGACCAAACGACAAAGAAGCTTGCTAAATAACAATCATACATATCAAATGACCAAACGACAAAGAAACTTACTAAATAACCATCATACATATTAAATGACCAAACGACAAAGAAGCTTGCTAAATAACCATCATACATATTAAATGACCAAACGACAAAGAAGCTTGCTAAATAACAATCATACATATCAAATGACCAAACGACAAAGAAACTTACTAAATAACCATCATACATATTAAATGACCAAACGACAAAGAAACTTACTAAATAACCATCATACATATTAAATGAACAAACGACAAAGAAACTTACTAAATAACCATCATATATATTAAATGACCAAACGATAAAGAAACAAACTAAATAACTAACTATGCCCAGAAGGGTAGAAAGGGCTTTGAAACCAATGTAAGACCAACTATTGACATGCTGATTAAATTGACGTCCCGTATTCCTTAATGCCTACATCTGTATTACTGTTGTCAACAAAAATTATGTATATTTCAGCTGGTGTAATAACGCTCAGTGCTAACATAGACTACGACACGATCTCGTCGACGACCCTGAATATTATATTCAGGGTCAGTGATGGCTCCTCATACCAAGACTATACCTTTGCAACCGCAATCCAGAATGTGAACGAGGCGCCATCATTCGCGAGCTCCACTTATAGCATCAGCAGAAATGAGGGCGTGGTAAGACATTTGACTTTAATAAGGTGGTTTACTAGTGGTATGCCTCATCAGCCTATCACTTTGACATCCTCCCATTTCTTTCACGAGCAATACTTGGCAAAATTGAAAATTATAGTTGCCAACTATAACAAAGGAAGCATTAATTTGAGTTGGGTACTCTACTTACGAAAAAATATTTAAAAAAACACAGATTTTGGAGGGAAAACTTGTTGTTGAGGAAAGACCATAAGGAAATCTCATTCTAATGTATCTCCATTATCTGCATAGTGCATCATAAGGGATATGACTGGTTCCCTTTCTATAAATAGTGCATCATAATGGATATGACTGGTTCCCTTTCTGTACATAGTGCATCATAATGGATATGACTGGTTCCCTTTCTATACAGAGTTCATAATGAGATATTGAAATATATATCAGTGGGAGAAATAGTATGTCACAGTAAACAGCAATATGCATTTCTCGTACATTAAAATTATCTTGCTAAACTGGTATCATCAGATCTAATTGTTGGCTATACTGTTTGTTTTTATGTTTGCGTTTTTATATTATCGAAAACTGTTGGGGGTTCTTTTATAGGTTTTTATTTGGTTATGTTTTTGTATTCCTTCTCTTGTCTAACCTAATGACCCTAGAAACTTACTTCCATCTTTGGTGTATCGACAGAGTTAGCTGAAACGATTTTATTTTGCTTACCCCATTTAGAAATTTGTACTCTTTGCCTAATTCAAAGTAATACGCTATTCTGTCTCTGATGTACAAATGTTACTTCGTTAATTTATATTGATCTTCATTTATATTTAAACCGTGTTCGATACGTTGTTTGTATTCATCAACTGTATTTAATGGTGGCTGTTGAAGATTCTGGAAACCCCTCATTAGATAAAGAATCAGCATATGGTTCATCGATTTTTTCATCGTATTCGTCTTTATCGTAAAGCTCATAAAAATCGGCATTGTTAGCAGAATCAGTAAGTCCCATTACATCAGCATTTGCTATTTTACAATATGTATATAAAAAAAAACAGCTTGAATAAAAAGGTTTCCATAGAAGATAAAACAACAGTGACAGAAGCTTTACGAGTAATTTGCAAAAGCTAAGCAAAATGATATTAAGAAGGATCATACAAACATAAATTAAAAATTAGAATGGAATACGCCATGAAATAGCTGGAAAGAATATTAACAGAATTCTGAAAAACTCAAAGCAAAAAAATTAAAACAAGAGTAGAAAGCAAAAGGAGGATAGATACGTTTCTCACTGAAAGACCTCTATATGATATAAATGGGTGAAACAAAGTATATTACTTGACAGTTCATGCATGTGTTGCATTAAGAATTATTACATTTTCAATGCGTTCTTCGTTTTTAAACCTTCTGTAGGAGATAATTCACCTGAAGGACTATCAGTTAAAATAGTTGAACAGGCAAATAATTTCCAAAAATGCTACTAATGTTTGTGGCGTCTGTGTGTTTGTGTGTGATTTGGATTTTTAACGTAGCTTTAACAACTTTTTCGGTCGTATCGCTACGACGTCTGCAGTGTGGCAGTTTACAGTTACTTCTTGCACTGGGGCATCATGCCGCAGACATGTAGCATGATGTCCCACCCAGACACATTATCCTGACACCAGGCAGACTAGTCATAAATACTAACCTCTTAATGCTAAGCTCCTAGAGAAGAAGTAGTTAGTACCATTTTTATAAGTAATTTATATGACTCGGCCCAGGTTCGAACCCGCGACTTCCTGCATCCGAGGCGGACGCTCTAACCACTAGGCTAAAAGAGAGCGGTTGTGTTTTTGGCAAGCAAAACAAAGACTATGATGAACATTATCTTCCATACAACCTGGTATTAAAGAAAAGTACAAAGTTAAGTAATCCGATTTCTGTTTGCCAGCATACAATTGGTTACCTTATAGGGCAAGGGTTAATACAAATGAAAACAATGATGAAAATAAATAACTCGAGACAAAAATAACCACTAACTCACCTAAGGAGGATATATTTAAATGCTATTAACATAAATCAAAATATGTGAAGAGATTTCATGGTAGCAAGTTTGTGAGAAAAGGAAACAAAGTCGTGAAAACAGTAATAGGATCCGACAACCAGATAACAAGTATTTATAATTCCTAAGTCTACGCTATGTATTTCTTATATTTCACTGGGAGATAAAATATAAAGTTTTCCACCGTTGTATTCCATTTTAAGACTTACTTTACAACGCGCTCCCCCGTTATATTCCATTTTAAGACTTACTTTACAACGCGCTCCACCGTTATATTCCATTTTAAGACTTACTGAAAATGGCATTAAAATTACGTTGTAAAAGTTCAACGAAACCGAAATGATTTGATAAAAGAGATATAGTATTATGAAGGTTTTAGGAAACGTACAAAGAATGCTTTTTCTTTAAACAGGGTATAGGTTAGCAAATTGGAAGCTTCAAGTGATATGGGTATAGCGACCACTACTTGAGGAAAATTGCAGAAACAGCATTATTGTTTATTATCCTCTAGCTTTCGTGGGATTTGGTACGATATTGCTATGTTTTGTTGCTGTAGATTTCAAAGAAAAGCTTCTATATAAAAGGATGGTGAGATTTGTAACCTCTACCATAAATATGGATGATGATATTGACTGGCGGTTTAAGGAACTGATATCACCTATTTATTGAAACCTGCAAAAATCTGCAGAAAATTTGTTTTCCACACATCGGTGTATATTTTATACACTTACCGGTATTTCTCGCAGCTCTTAAGCTACATTGCGATAAAGGATTCTTTTGGTGGTATGTACGTTATACTTCCGGAGCAAATCCTATGTTTGGCGATTTGTAAATCCACATGGACTATTACAACCTTATGTCCTGTCCATTTTGAATTTCGCGCTAGATATGGCTGTTATCAAATACAGGTAAGTGTCTAAAGTGTATGCAGGTGTGTTCCGGAAAAAATCTGCATGCAGCATACAGAATGATACTCGTCTTCTACACGTCTGATATTTCCTTTAAGACATAGTTTGCAAACTCTTTGATCTTTTTACATTTTAGCATCTCTTCCTCTTCCAATCATTAAATCATTTTTAGAACATCTAAAAAATGCAGAAGTTTTTTTCTGAAACGGAAAGGTTGGTCTAATATTAAATGTTTCTCAGGTTCCGATAAAGACTTGCACTGACAATAATATTCTTTTTGTATACTCGCGTATCTTATACCAGATCTGTAATGAAGAATCCAAAATACGTTTTCTGAATTCTGTTAGAAAAGTGTTTGTCACTCATTTCTTACGCTAAGAATGCATTATCAAAACCCTGAAAAAATTAAAATCTTTGCAACTTTACTGGTCCCTGTTTTTCTGTCTACATTTCTATAAAATATAACATAGCATTGGAAAGGATATCTACTTGCCGGTATATGTAGAATGTTAGTTGAGTACTTTGTATATATGAACATATAAGTTTTACTCAAATGGTCCACATTCACCGATACTGACATAATTGTACACAGTAATTGGTACATTAATATATCTTTTATTAACTCTTTGCTGCTTTGCTCCTAGTTCTGGTGAATTTTGATAACCTCTCGCTTCTGAACCGAAACATTAGGTTACGTTAACAAAGACATAAAATGTTTCAAACATATCCTAATGTGACAGAAAATACTTATCATTATAAAAAGGAAAATATTTGCCTACAGAACTGTACAATTCTTAATGATAAAATGGCGAATTCTGTGAACGAAAACGAAACGTGCAGGAATGGAATTGCTTTATTTTGTGAGTACATAATAAGGGAGAGGATTATTGACGTGGCTGCTATTATGACTTTAACAAATGTCACACTTGTTTCACCAGGAGTTAGTTTAAAATGAGTCTTGAAACTGTAAACAATAGATAGAGAATCCGATTCTGAAAACCATTTCAATTCAGCAATAATTTAATAATGATTACTGTAGAAGGATTATCAAACATGTTTTATTCACGGGGATATAAAATGAACCATCAATTACTAAATCAATTAAATATTTATTTTAAGAAGAAAACAAACATGCGGAATTTAGTAGAATTTAGTGTTTCTCATTTTCACACTGATCATGGATGTATATGGTTGGATTTAAATAATCGATTGCACGGAATTATCCGTATATTATCTAATGATCAGCAATGAATACACGTGCAGATCAACAGAAAATAAAATGTATACGCTCACAAAATGTATATTTATTTTGACTGTATATGCACGGGTAAATATTCAAAATAATCAAGTAAATCTACATTTCTTACATTCAGTTTTACTAAAGATGAGTTCCTTAAGGTCAAAAATAGGTTTCTTGTATTATGTTTGGAATCATGAAGGTTGTGTTATATATGGTTTTGAAACAAGAACAATTTTAAAAGACAAGAAGCACAAGTCGCCAACAAAATAGTTCACTTGAAAAATATAATGATATGGCTAAAAGCAAATCAATGTTGCTGATTAAATAATTATGTTTCAGATGTAATGAAAAGGAATATTATCGCAGAATGGAACATCGACTTCGTGTCGTTTTGGTCTTATTGTTCTTTTGAATGATTTTTACTAACATTGTAATGATCAACTAAAAATCGTTTCCAGAGAAATTACCAATAATTAGTAGTATATATTTAGGAAGTCATAATATTAAATTACAGTTATATGTGCAAGACTTCATGTGATCGTTATCTTTTATGTTACACTTGGTGTTGCTGGTCAGAGGTTTTGTTTTTCTATAACTTATTCACTTAGCTCCTGTTGACAAATACGACAAATACTAGTGGAATTACAATACTTTTTAGTCTCACTGGTGATCATCATTTCTTGGTCTTGCTATTTCACAGATAATTTCTGCAATTGATTGCAAACTCTTCTACAGTTTATTCCAATCTTCTGTAAACTATAGGCTGAAACAATTCTCTTTATTAACATTTTAATGTTGATTTGATAAAGACAGAATCCCGATAATATTTAATATTTACTTTCTTGTATTTATTATCTGGTTCTCTTTACAGTTACTTTTTGGTTCCATGATATTTTCAAAATCTCAAAACAAAAGAACCTTTTTGTGATGTTATTGTTGTCACTTTAACGGCAAAACCTTTTCAGGTATAAAGTCTATTTTATTTTCTATCATAATGTCCAATCTTTTGTGTTCTTGTAGTAATAATTAAGACTCTTACACACATACCTTTTTTTCTCTTCCTGTCATTCTCACTGGATTTATAAGTCTATCTGCTGCTTCATATGCATTATTATGTACAATTGATTTGCATTGTTTATTGCTTTCCTCCAATATTATATGTTATGTATATTTATATATCTTGTACGTGACCTTGATCAAAAGTCAAGATAATGGTGTACATGACCAGTGACATTTATTTTGTAAGCAATGTAACATATATAATTTATCTCTATGAGTATAGATTAAACATTTAGATCCTTATTGATTGTAAACACGTTTATCTCGGTTTGAGTTTAAGATCAAGTCCTGATTATGACATTAGAAAGTTCCAGAAAGAAAATTCCACGTTAAGTTGACAGAGTATTTCCAGAAAATGGTTACGGAGACCTAAGTTAAGTGGAGAGGTATAACTCTTGAGAATGAGTTGATCAAGAAATTATCCCTTTAGCTGACACATTTACTGGTCAGGCTTTAGATGATTCCACCTTTGCTCCTGGTATGGATCAATAAAAAGATATTGATGACACTGATTCCATTTGTAATGCCCATTATTTTTATTCTAATCAGAGTAAACTATAATCACTCATTATCGAACAGAAACAATATCCTGACATCTTATGTTTGTTTCAAAGGGATATTAGCGAAACTAAAGCTACAGAAGTACCTGTTTGTTATTTTGTGAAAAATGGGGTCCTTGAGAGGAAATGGATACTACATGAGGTACCCGCTAGTGACAATTGGTCAGTTAACTATCGAGTTGTAGTTCCTAAGTCGTATAGACAGAAATGTCTTAGTCTGGCACATGCAAATTCCTTGGCTGGACATTTAGGGGTTCATAAGACTTACCATCAGATCTTGAAATGTTTACATTGGCCGAGAATTAAAAGAGATTTTGTAAACACAGTAGATCTTATTACACTTTTCAAATATTGTGAAAAACCAAACAGATGATACCGAAGGCTCGTCTGCAACATATTTCTGCATTTGACGAGCCATTCGGTAGAACAGTGATATACTGTGTCAGTCCCTTACCTAAGACCATGCCAGGCAACCAATACTTGTTGACACTAATGTATAACTTCCAAACAATTTCCAGACGCAATTCCTTTTAGAAATATTAAAACTAAAGCCATGGTGAAAGCTTTGATAAAGTTTTATTTACACAATTTGGGCTTCCAAATCAATATGATCAGGGCTCAAATTTTATGATTTGGAATTTTCCAGCCAGTTATACATGAATGACGCCTACAGAAATTTAAATCTCTGCCGATCACCATGAAAGAAGTCAAGGGGCTTTGGACAGATTTCATAAAAGGTTGAAAAATAGTATTCGGTCATACTGCTTTGACCCCGGAAAGGATTGGGCCGATGGTGATCTTTCACTGTTGTTTGAAATCAGTCTAAGAATCATTAGGATTCAGTCCTTTTGAACTAGTTTTGGACATACTGTCCGTGGACCATCGAAGTTATTAAAAGAGAAATTTCTTTCAACTAAATATACGAAAATGAATCTTCTTGACTATATTTCTGATTTCAAATATAAGTTGTCAAAAGCTTTTGAAGTAGTAAGAACTAATTTTCTCTCTGCTTATTCGAAATTGAAATTAAGGTATGACAAAAATACAAAGGAAAGGAGTTTTCAGCCTGGTGATAAAGTTCTGGCTCACTTGCCATACCTCAAAATCTTTAAATTATATCACTAACACTCCTGTGATGCGAAAACCAAAACAACTTTGCCATATAAATGTTTAAGAAGTATGTTGATATAGTCGTGTTAATCGCGCAGTCAGTTTAGTAGTTATACCTGCCCCACACAGTGAACCGCTCCGGTGGCTTAGTGGTCAGAGCGTCCGCCTTGGATGCGGTAGGTCTCGGTAGGTCTCTGGCAGGGCCGGCGCCAGACCCGGCCAGACTATCTGGCGCCCTAGGCAACGTTAGATTCTTGCGCCCCCCCCGCCCCCGGAAAATATCAATTTCAGAATTTATAAACAATAATTTTTTTAAAAAAATGCGCCTCCTGAAATCAGCGCCCTAGGCGGCTGCCATGTTTGCCTATATGGTAGCGCCGGCCATGGTCTCTGGTTCGAACCTCGGCCAAGTCATACCAAAGACTTATACAAATGGTACTAACAGCTGCCTCGCTTGGCGCTCAGCATTAAGATGTTGGTATTAGGACTGTCGTCCTGGTGTCAGGATAATGTGTATGGGTGGGACATCATTCTACATGTCTGCGGAATGATGCCCCGGTGCATCATTATAAACTGCCACACTGCACACATCGTAGCGGTATGACTGAAATGTTGTTAAATGTACATTAAAAATCCAAAACACCCACAACCACACAGTGAGGATTATAACGATGAAATTAAATCAGACTGTTGAGAATTTGGTGTAACCAATCTTCGAAAATCAGAAATAATTAAAAATCCGGACTAGAAAACAGTGAACTAAAACAGCTACTATTTGAAATTTAAAAACTTGTTTCCAGATGTTCCGACACAGACGAATAAAATCTACCATGACGTTGAAAATGTAGATTCCACACCAGTGAAATAGCATCCTTACTGGATGAACCATCTCCAACATGAATGCTTGAAAATAATTCAGTATTATCTGGAGAATGAATTCATCGAAGCAAGTAAAGGTTACTCTAGTTCACCATGTGTTCGTGTACCGAAACCATATAATGAATTTTGCATGTGCACCTATTATAGAAAGTGAACAGTATGACCCAAACAGATTCATTTCCATTGCCAAGAATCGATAACTGCTTTGACAAAATTGGAAATGCAAAACATGTAACTAAATTTGACCTTTGGAAAGGGATTCTAGCAAATTCCATTCACGGAAAGGGCAAATGAAAATTGTAAGTCCAGGTGGACTTTATCAATATAAAGTAATACCCTTCAGGGTGAAAGGTTCGTCTTCGACTTTCCGGCATTTAATGAACATGATTAAATCTGGTCTTGATAATTGTGACGCTTACATCGATGATGCCATCATTTACGATGATACCCGCAATGATCATTTGGAAATATTCCATGATGCAAATTTGAAAATTAATTTAATTAAAAGTGAGATTGGCCGTGTTTAAGGTACATGTCTAGGACATATTGTTGGACACAGACAAGCTAAACCTATAGAAGTTAAGGTCAAAGCAATCTCTGAATTCCTTGTTCATATCAGTAAAAAGCAACTGATGGGATTTTGGGATATGGCTGGATATTACGAGAAATTATTTTGCTGCAGTTGTTTCATAACTGCTGAACTTTTGACCTACAGTGTATTTGCTGTGTAAGAAAACCAAGTTTCATTGGTCTGATAAATATCAGGAGGCTTTTAATAAGTTAAAGGCCATACTTCATAGTGCACAAGTTCTTTTAGCTCCAAATTTCAGTCAATCGTTTAAAATGTATATTAATGCAAGTAATGTTGGGGTTGAAGGAGCATTGATTAAAAATGGTACAAATCATCCAGTGTGCTATTTTTCTAACAGTTAGACAAGCAGGAGAGCAATTGCTCCATAACAGATATGGAATGATTGGTTTTGATACTGTCTTTGCAACACTTTGAAGTGTATATTAGTTCGGCTCCTTCTCCAATTATTAACAAAATGAAGAAAACAATTTAGAGATTTCAAAAGTGGAGTTTGAAGTTGCAGGAATACCTACAATGACATCAGGTACATCAAGAAAACTGGTGATTTAATTTGAGATGCACTTTCACTTGTATAGAAATGTTATATTGCTTCGGGTATTTTTTGTGTTAATCATAAGACTTCACCATATGTAATGTTTAATCACATGTATATTTGACTAATAGTTAAAAGAAAACTTTATTGTATAAATCTTTCTTTTTCTGAATGAGTGGAGGTGTTATGTATCTTTTGTTTGTTGGCTTTTCTTAATAAGTATAAGTTAAGTACATCTGTAGTTTGTACCTGACCTCTGTTCAAAATCAAGTTAATGGTGTAACTGACAGTAACATTGATTTTGTAAACAACACTACAGCACTAAGATCATGGAACGTTCCAACTGCAAAAGAGCTCTTCGAGATTACTAACAAGCTAATGTCAAGGAACAAATGTACTCCACTTCCAACTACCTTCTCTCTAGTCGGCCTTCCGGACCTATTTGCAAATTTCTTCCGTGACAAAGCACAAACCATTAGGGATAAGCTTGACACAACAATTTCAATTGACTCGTCGTCACCATACAGTTGGGATACAGAATTTCAGGGGCAACCATTAGCAGTACTTGAACTTGTCTCAATCGATATAGTACGTACAATCGTTGTGAAGAGTGCACCAAAGTCAAATGAACTTGATCCAATTCCAACATCACTGCTGTCTGAGTGCTTAGATCCAGTATTGCCTTCACTAACTGATGTTATTAATACCTCTCTCTCAGCCGGGAAATTCCCATTATTTTTCACAACTGCCATTGTAAAGCCTCTGCTGAAGAAACCAACACTCGACCATAACGATTTAAAGAACTACCGCCCAGTTTCTAATCTCCCATTCATATCAAAAATCGTAGAAAAGGTTGTTCTATCCCAGCTTGTATCTCATCTAAATTCAAACAGTCTTTTTAGCAATGTACAATCTGCATATCGCCCTTGCCACAGTACCGAAACTACTCTTATAAAACTAGTTAATGACATTCTCTCTGCTTCGGATAGCGGTAAGATTACAGTCCTCACCCTCCTTCATTTGTCGGCAACATTTGACACAAGAGACCATGATATATTACTTCACCGTCTCCAGCATGTATTTGGCATTCATGATACAGCCTTACTATGGTTCAGGTCCTACTGCGTCAACAGGACACAAATTGTGTCTGCAAATGGAATACACTCCAGCCCAGTTAATCTATGTTGTGGTGTTCCACTGTTCCACAGGGGTTTGTTCTTGGACCTGTTCTCTTTATTATAAACACTCAGCCGCTCTCAAATGTCATAGATCATCAACCAGTGCCTCACCCATTGTGTGCTGATGACACACAAATATACAAATCTAGCCATCCGAACTCATCTATGTGTACACACCAGCAAGATACTTATGCTCCTCTTCTGACAATCGTATACTCATTACTCCCACTATGAAAACGAAGTCATATGGACAACGTTCTTTTGCATACTAGGGCCCAGCAACGTGGAATGAATTGCCCACTGAACTTAGACACAAAGCCAGTGATCCCACTCAAGAGTGCTCTTAAAACTCATGTATTTCGACTGCAAGAACAAACTTAAAGACTTAATAATGTTCCCTACCTTAATTATCTTCAGCATGTGTTTTATTTTAATTTTATGGTGTTTGTTTTTGCAATAATATCATTATATATGTTTTTATGTTATAAACGTTGTCTAATGTTATAAAGCGCTTAGAGCTTCTAAAGATTAGGCGTTATACAAAGTCCTCATTATTATTATTATTATTATTATTATTATACATAGCTAATATCTGTATATGATTGTGGAATAAATAGTATGATCATTATTAATTGTAAACTCTTTACTTCAATTTGAGTTAAAGATACAGTCTTGATTCTGACGTTCGAAACTTCCAAAGAAAGGAAATTTCCCATTAAGTTTACAGAGTATTTTCAGAAAATGGTAATTGAGACACAGGTCAAGTCGAGGGGAACACAATCTTGTTTACATTGGGATTATTCATTTCAGCCTACACATCCGAAGCAGAATTAGTTTTATTGTTGTGTTCAGTTTTTAATTGCATTAGATTTATATATTTATTCAAATTTTTGTTCACTGGGACTAAAATATTAATTTTGAATTATAGTTGATTCCGAGAAGTGCATTTTGGATGATATTATTGTGATACATCCAAAGACTGTTAACACATGAGCACATTCCGGGTCATTGGCACTTAAGCACACTCGAGACAACAGGCGCATCAACACATTCAAAATCAGAATTTATTGGAATACCACTGGAACACTTTTAACTATGCACGTTATTTATTCTGTTATGAAATTATTATTAGCCGGTTACTCTTTATTTTAAACAATAAACAGATTTTACGGGCTTTATTTAATGTACATAGAAATACGTGTATACTGCTCATAATTATCTGCATACAAATCAGTGTATATAATGTATTGATCTATTGGCACTTTACCTTTATAGTATACATAATGTATTGATCTCTTGGCACTTTACCTGTATAGTATACATGGTGTTTTGATCTACTGACATATTACCTGTCTAGTATACATAGTGTTTTGATCTCTTGGCACTTTACCTGTATAGTATACATAATGTTTTGATCTCTTGGCACATTACCTGTATAGTATATATAATGTATTGATCTCTTGGCACATTACCTGTATAGTATATATAATGTTTTGATCTCTTGACACTTTACCTGTATAGTATGCATAGTGTTTTGATCTCTTGACACTTTGCCTGTATAGTATGCATAGTGTTTTGATGTACTGACACATTGCCTGTATAGTATTACCTGTATAGTATATATAATGTTGTGATCTCTTGACACATTACCTGTATAGTATATATAATGTATTGATCTTTCTACACATTACCTGTATAGTATACATAACGTAATGATCTCTTGACACATTACCTGTATAGTATACATAGTGTTTTGATCTCTTGACACATTACCTGCATAGTATACATAGTGTGTTGATCTCTTGACACATTACCTGTATAGTATATATAATGTATTGATCTTTTTACACATTACCTGTATAGTATACATAACGTATTGACCTCTTGACACATTACCTGTATAGTATACATAGTGTTTTGATCTCTTGACACATTACCTGTATAGTGTACATAATGTATTGATCTCTTGGCACTTTACCTGTATAGTATGTATAGTGTTTTGATCTCTTGACACATTACCTGCATAGAAATACATAGTGTTTTGATCTCTTGACACTTTACCTCTATAGTATACATAGTGTTTTGATCTACTGACACATTACCTGCATAGTATACATAATGGATTGATCTCTTGGCACTTTACCTGTATAGTATACATAGTGTTTTGATCTCTTGACACTTTACCTGTATAGTATACATAGTGTTTTGATCTCTTGGCATTTTACATGTATAGTATACATAATGTATTAATCTCTTTGCTCTTTACCTGTATAGTATATATAATGTATTGATCTCTTGAAACATTACCTGCATAGTATACATAATGTATTGATCTCTTGGCACATTACCTGTATAGTATATATGTTTTGATCTCTTGACACTTTACCTGTATAGTATACATAGTGTTTTGATCTCTTGACACAGTACCTGTATAGTATACATAATGTATTGATCTCTTGACACAGTACCTGTATAGTATACATAGTGTGTTGATCTCTTGACAAATTACTTGTATAGTATACGTAATGTATTGATCTCTTGGCACTTTACCTGTATAGTATACATAGTGTTTTGATCTTTTGACACATAACCTGCATAGTATACATAGTGTTTTGATCTCTTGACACTTTACCTGTATGGTATACATAGTGTTTTGATCTACTGACACATTACCTGTATAGTATACATAGTGTTTTGATCTCTTGGCACTTTACCTGCATAGTATACATAGTGTTTTGATTTATTGGCACTTTACCTGCATAGTATACATAGTGTTTTGATTTATTGGCACTTTACCTGTATAGTATACATACTGTATTGATCTCTTGGCACTTTACCTGTATAGTATATATAATGTATTGATCTCTTGACACATTACATGCATAGTATACATAATGTATTGATCTCTTGGCACATTACCTGTATAGTATATATAATGTTTTGATCTCTTGACACTTTACCTGTATAGTGAAAATAATATATTGATCTCTTGGCACTTTACCTGTATAGTATACATGGTGTTTTGATCTCTTGACACATTACCTGCATAGAAATACATAGTGTTTTGATCTCTTGACACTTTACCTCTATAGTATACATAGTGTTTTGATCTCTTGGCATTTTACCTGTATAGTATACATAATGTATTGATCTCTTTGCTCTTTACCTGTATAGTATATATAATGTATTGATCTCTTGAAACATTACCTGCATAGTATACATAATGTATTGATCTCTTGGCACATTACCTGTATAGTATATATGTTTTGATCTCTTGACACTTTACCTGTATAGTATACATAGTGTTTTGATCTCTTGACACATTACCTGTAAAGTATATATAATGGTGTGATCTCTTGACACATTACCTGTATAGCATACGTAATGTATTGATCTCTTGACACAGTACCTGTATAGTATACATAGTGTGTTGATCTCTTGACACATTACTTGTATAGTATACGTAATGTATTGATCTCTTGGCACTTTACCTGTATAGTATACATAGTGTTTTGATCTCTTGACACTTTACCTGTATAGTATACATAGTGTTTTGATCTCTTGGCATTTTACCTGTATAGTATACATAATGTATTGATCTCTTTGCTCTTTACCTGTATAGTATATATAATGTATTGATCTCTTGAAACATTACCTGCATAGTATACATAATGTATTGATCTCTTAGCACATTACCTCTATAGTATATATGTTTTGATCTCTTGACACTTTACCTGTATAATATACATTGTGTTTTGATCTCTTGACACATTACCTGTAAAGTATATATAATGGTGTGATCTCTTGACACAGTACCTGTATAGTATATGTAATGTATTGATCTCTTGGCACAGTACCTGTATAGTATACATAGTGTGTTGATCTCTTGACACACTACTTGTATAGTATACGTAATGTATTGATCTCTTGGCACTTTACCTGTATAGTATACATAGTGTTTTGATCTCTTGACACGTAACCTGCATAGTATACATAGTGTTTTGATCTCTTGACACTTTACCTGTATGGTATACATAGTGTTTTGATCTACTGACACATTACCTGTATAGCATACATAGTGTTTTGATCTCTTGGCACTTTACCTGCATAGTATACATAGTGTTTTGATTTATTGGCACTTTACCTATATAGTATACATACTGTATTGATCTCTTGGCACTTGACCTGTATAGTATATATAATGTATTGATCTATTGACACATTACATGCATAGTATACATAATGTATTGATCTCTTGGCACATTACCTGTATAGTATATATAATGTTTTGATCTCTTGACACTTTACCTGTATAATATATAATGTTTTGATCTCTTGACACTTTACCTGTATAGTATACATAGTGTTTTGATCTATTGGCACTTTACCTGCATAGTATACATAGTGTTTTGATTTAATGGCACTTGACCTGCATAGTATACATAGTGTTTTGATTTATTGGCACTTTACCTGCATAGTATACATAGTGTTTTGATTTATAGGCACTTTACCTGCATAGTATACATAGTGTTTTGATTTATTGGCACTTTACCTGCATAGTATACATAGTGTTTTGATCTACTGACACTTTACCTGTATAATATATAATGTTTTGATCTCTTGACATTTTACCTGCATAGTATACATAGTGTTTTGATCTATTGGCACTTTACCTGCATAGTATACATAGTGTTTTGATCTACTGACACTTTACCTGCATAGTATACATAGTGTTTTGATTTATTGGCACTTTACCTGCATAGTATACATAGTGTTTTGATTTATTGGCACTTTACCTGCGTAGTACACATAGTGTTTTGATTTATTGGCACTTTACCTGTATAGTATACATAGTGTTTTGATTTATTGGCACATTACCTGTATAGTATACTTAGTGTTTTGATCTCTTGACACTTTACCTGTATAGTATACACAATGAACTGATCACGTCGTCTAACCAGACTTCTTTTCTTTTAATGTGCGTTATATAAAAATATTTCTGGGTGTTGTAAATTTGGGAGTATAAAATAATGTTATTATAGATTATGGTTTAATGCACTAATACACAATTATGTTTTTAAACTAAAGAGTGACATGTGGTTTCTCGTTAACGACCATTTCGTGGTTTATTTGGGGTCGAAGAGTGTTAATTTTAATAATTTTTCATTTTACAAAGTAAGTTATAGCTTCAGATCTGGTCGCAAATACTCTGTTAATTATTTCATCCATACTATGGGCGAGATTGGCGCTAGAAGGATATCCGGCCTACCCCTGACTCGAGAATGACACTGATTAATGATTTCTTTAGAAAAGTTGATAACCATTTGCATTAATATATAGGTTTTTGAAATATAAATATGGTGGCCTGAGCTAGACTGTGTACAGACAGACAACCTTTCATTTTTATTGTCTGGTTGTTGGTTTTTTAAAAAGTTAGACCTTGTACAAGCTTGAATTAATGGTGTTTGGTAACTTATTTTTGCATCGTGACTTAAGAGGGTGTTCTGTTGAGAAATGAAAATATAGTGATTTATTTCTGAGTCATTACGTATTCGATCAATAATGCTATGTATGACTATATACTTTTTATTTTGTTTTTAGTATGGTGGTGCCCTCAGTAGTCCTGGATTCGTCGTTAGTGATCCAGATGCTGCAGATAGTATAGCATACAGTTTGGATTGTGGTGACTACACAAAATACTTCAGTATGTCAATAACCACTTCCCAGGTTACCTTTGCTCGCGACTATTCCCGTGATAGTGGGCTTCCGGGAACCGTAAATTGCGTGGTCACGGCGAAAGATTCCGGCTTTCTTTCTGCAACTACCAATCTCACAATAACCATCAACCAAATAAACGATCATAGTCCGGTGTGTGGAAAGAATACTTACTTCTTCATATTGGACAATTCCGTAGCCAATTTTACATCACTTGGTGACGTGTCGGCTTCTGACGCTGACAGCGACATGTACGGATCAACTAACGGCAACCTCACGTACACTTTGCTTGACTCTGCTAGTACATATTTTTACATCAACTCATCATCGAGATTACTGAGCACCATTTCTTCTCTCACGACCTTTGACAAAGGAAGCTACACGAGCTTTAGACTCCGAGTGGAAGATGCGGGTGGGAATGCTGCAACTTGTACTGTTTCAATTATATTTCAAGCTGTAAGTACAAGTATAGTTCAATGAAAATATTTGGACATTATATGATACTAGATTAAGTAGTTACAGCTTGTTTCTGTTTCGGTTTATGCCGCAAACAGAACCGAATGAGGAAAAAAAAATTCGTGTTGTCTTCTTTATGTATGAAAAGATATAAGTATTCTACCAGTAGACTTTAAATATTTTTTTTAAATATTTGCTAATGGCCATGACAAGCACAATCTGAAGATTGCTCGTTTTAATTTAATGCATTAGATTAAATTCTGGCTATTTACTGCTGATTTGTTTCTGAGACCATTAAAGTGTCTTATAGTCCTCTCTATAACACATCAGTAAATGAATTTTGAACTTCATACACGGTCGACATGGTGAAACAATGCCTGACGTCGGCATAGCGAACAATTATCATCAATGTTCCGTCTCCATAATTCAGAGACGATGCCGGTCCAACATTGTATGAAGACAGAATATAAAATATCTGCACACTCTTCGATAGTGCGTCTGTTCTAGGCACAGATAGGTAAACCAGCCCTCAAACCTGCATTGGTGTGCTAGTGTGCTAGTGGTTTAGAGTCTGATCTTGCCTAGTTATAAAACCTCTAGACTATTGCACGTAGATCTGCATGCAGCACGTGCTCATATCGCCCGTTTTTCAGAAACGTACATTTGGTTGAAAGGATCTCTTGACGATTTGTAAAGCATACTTTCGCATCATATCCAATGTTTGACAATGTGTATATTCACGTTAAATAACACAAACCATACATCATATCGCCCTTTCCATTGCCTAGCTGCAGAAGAAGATAAAAGAACATTCAGTCAATATCGAGGAATCATGCAAGAACATTCAGTCAATATCGAGGAACCATTCAGATGCGACTTCACTCATTCAAAAAAGTCGCTCTGGTCATGTGACTCAAGCGTCTTTGGATTTGTAATACGACTCTCATGTGATGAATATTTCGTCCGAGACAATTAACAATGCTGAACAACGTGTCCAATTACAAATAGACGGATTAAATGACAGTGTTTCTGAGCAATATGGGCTATAATGTAAAACTAATCAGTACATTTTGTAATTGGGCGCATTGTTCACCGTGACAATAGTTACATGTTTAATTGTTTCTCACGCAACAGTCACATGAAAATTCTACAGATGCTCGAGTCCAATGACTGAAACAGCTATTTTGAATGGACGAAGTCACATCTTAGTGTTTTCTCGATAGTCATTGAACAGCCGATCATCCGCTGATGCAGGCACGTAAATTGAAATGTCGGCGACAGGTAGGGTTGTGGATTTGCAAGTTGTCAAACAAAAGATTTCCAGTGGAAACATGCTGTAAAATTGCCTGAAAGGCCCTTCAACCAATTGTAAATCATGAGCCCCGAGAATAATACGAAAACTGGTCGACATGTGCACTGATCTGTCTGCAATTATTTAAATGTTGTATTTTTAGGTAATATCAGATCCTAAACCAGCAACACTCCAATACAGGGTTTGAGGCTGATGTATAGGGATTTTTGTGCTCCGATTGTTCACACCATGTCGAATACGTAACTACTGTCTTTTACTTCAGAAGCAAAGAAGCTTAATGTTCCATGCGCTTGCTCTCCAATTTTTAGCTTTATGTCACTTTCACTTCCTAAATTACCTTTCGTTCGTGGGTTTAGCAATTTTGAATATGATGCAATACTCAGCGATATATTGGTGTAATTTTATATTCGTCGTCACACGACAAGACGAGGTTTTGCATTGTTAAAATTAGTCCTGGGAAGGATGCATTCATATACCAAATGAAATAACAATGTACTTTGAAAACCCAGATCTTCAGACTGGAATAACTAACATATTGCAACATGTGCTAGTATTCCAGAAACAACTTGTGAACACATAATAGTTAACGTGGCAGCATTAATCCGAAAGTTACGTACGCAAAAAGACAAGACTTTTGAACTTGATTATAAATCATAGGTCGCTATTGAAGTCTTAAGTGTAACATTGAAAAATTCACTAATACATTATTCATACTCATGACTGTACTACTTGTTGATACGATATTCTTTATCTCAGAATACTAGTATATAACCAGCATGTATCGACTATGTCTCAGAATATTTTGTAAATAACCTGTATGGGTCAGCTGTGTCTCGGAATATTATTAAATAACCTGTATGGGTCAGCTGTGTCTCGGAATATTATTAAATAACCTGTAGGTATCGGCTATGTCGCAGAATAATCAGTAAATAACCTGTATGTATCGACTATGTCTCAGAATATTCAGTACATAACCTTATGTATCGGCTATGTCTCAGAATATTTAGTAAATAACCTGTATGAATCGGCTATGTCTCAGAATATTTAGTAAATAACCTGTATGAATCGGCTATGTCTCAGAATATTTAGTACATAACCTTATGAATCGGCTATGTCTCAGAATATTTAGTAAATAATCTGTATGTATCGGCTATGTCGCAGAAATCAGTAAATAATCCAAATATATCGGCTATGTCTAATAATATTCGGTAAATAACCTGTATGTGTCCGCTATGTCTCAGAACAAACAGTAAATAACCTGTATGTCTCCGCTATGTCTCAGAACAATCAATAAATAACCTGTAGGTATCGGCTATGACTTAGAATATTCAGTAAATAACCGAGGTAATATCGACCATGTCTCCGAACACTTAGGTAAATAACATGAATGAACAGGTTATGTCTAAGATTAATTAGTAAATGACTTGCATTTATCATTTTGTTTGCCGAATCATCCCAAATGTTACAATCTAATGGGTGCCATATTTATATCGTGAAAAATCTTTCTTTCCATAATGTTGGAATGTTAACCAGGTTTTCTTTCTTCGTCTTCAGGAGCAGGTAACGACTACAACCACGACTGACACCCCAATCCCGTTCCAGAAAGACGGCCGGAACATGGTTTGGATGACATTGACTGGCATGGCACTTTTTACGCTGCTTGTTGTCATCATCTGCATTCTTTCTAGGACTGAAGCTATAAAACAATGTTGTGCTCCGACGTATGTTTAACATTTTGTTAGGTTATCTGTCATAAACACTGTTTAAAATGTGTATCTAAGGAAACCCAAACCAGATATGTCGATTAAAACAAGACCCTAAAGAATGAACATCTTCATATCCATCTTACACTGTCATATATTTTGCATCTATACTTTTACATCCTCACCATAGTATCCCTGGAAGAGTGGATTGCATAAGAAAAAGTCCAGTATTTTTATCTGATCTGATATGGTAATGATGTTTACGTTGTGCTTCACACTGTACCTTCATTCACAAGCCGTTGTCTTCCTAAAGATTACAGGAATTTTATTTTATTTCATTACTTAATTGTCACTCGACACTATATTACGACAAATAAGCTCGTATTGTGTCAATACGCAACTTTGACAATACCGTAATTAGCCATTACAGATTGTCTCCTCTAATTACGGCATATTATCTGCCTGTATCACTATTCTTTATGACATGTGTGATACTGTTTACCAAATACTGTTGTGAGTGAAATATATGACTTTACCAAATAACCTCCCTGATCGCTTTATAATATGCTTGAGAGCGATTTTTTTCTATGTCATTAGGGTCCATGAAAACTTACTACCCGCGTCTGAGTTTCAAGTGATTGCCGTTTGTACATTGCTAGAATTATTCAGTTCTAAACATTTTCACTGTAAAGGTAAATCTTAGTTGAACATTGAATTTCTACGAGATTTGCTGGGCATACTTTCGTCATTACGTATGGTAACCTCTATGTCGTAATTGTTCTCCAAACTGAAGAGTTGTTATCAGCAATGACACGTGTAGGAAGCACATACATTTTCTTGCCAAAGTAAATCATTTCATATATCCGAATGAGTTACTGTATTCTTCTTGATTCAGAAACTGGAACCGTCCTCGAAGCCCCCGTTATCAAAAAAGGCGACCCCCGAGACGTGCGGGGAGGTATGGCGGTAAAAAGCCCCTCGATATTCTTGAATTAGAATCTACAGATATTACGAAGACGGAAATAACTAAAAGCCCCACGAAGACAGTGTTTGAAACGGGCAGCAAAGTAAAAAGTAGAACACTGGACTCTCAACCAGCTCCAACTGAAAGCAAAGGTGAAAAAATACACAAATTAAAAAGCTGGCACCAATTTTGTTTTGGTTGGCAGTGTAAATTTAGACAATTATTTTCCATTAACAAATTGTACAACAGGTTTCTGTTGACAACTACTTTATGATAAACAATACTAGTTCTTTCCTATCTTTCCGATAATATTATTCTCTATATCTGAACAAAAACATGGATTGATAATTTTAAAAAATGTAACATCTTAGCGGATTGTAGCAAAATAATCAAATTTTAATGTACAGTGCAAATTAAAATAAAGACACTCAGTTGCATCGATTGTATAATAAACTGTAAATTTAACAAGAATTATTCTTTGTTTCAGAGCCTAATCAAGAAATACTACCCCAGGTATCAACAAAGAACGAAGTAATAACACCATTATCAGTGTAAGTCCGAATTGTAACTTGTATGAATTTATTTGGCTAGACATTGCGAATACAGCGTTATCCTGCGTCCCTCCAACTGTAAACGTTTTGAAAATCTTTATTGTTTGTAATATCTATTGTAAATTTCATCAGACTTTGCACAAAACTTCGTCAGCGGATTAATGCATTAAAGGCATTCAAGAAATAAACAATCGAAAGTCAAAGTACAAAGGAACAGTAGAAATCATCCAATTGAAACATTAATTTATCAGAGTTAGTTCCCTTTACTAATGATTACGCTCTTGATTGAGCCGTAATATTGAAAGTTTGTTTCAGTAAGATGTCAGACCATATCAACGTATGTCCTTATAAAGTTCAAAGTTGAGAAGTTTATTGATGGATCAAGAGAAATAAATATCCATGTGCATCTATTCATCTTTCGGGCAAAAAAATCAAAACGGTTTTCAATAAGTTTCTCTTATCTTAAACATTGGCATTGAAACAATTCATTATCAGTGATCACATACTTGCTACTCAAAGACATTTTTATTTTTAGGACTGTATCGGATGATAACTATGTAATAGATGATTATAATATTCAATAGTAAATATCACTTAATATATTGGTCTTCTGTCCTTATAGTTTGTCATTAGACGTTCCTAATACACCAAATGACTGCTAGCGTCGAGATCATGGCCTAGTGCTCATGAAACCTTTCGGTTTTATCAGCAGCAGCACAAGGGTCGAAATGTTCTTTTGTGGCGCCTCTACTTTGCTACAGAGACCAGTTTTATGTCAGGTGCCCTCCTCTTTTCTATCCGTAGCCCTCCTAAAAAAAATTTTATGAAGAATTGTCTCACTTAGACTAAGGTCAATTTGGTAAATTAGAGTAAAAACATTTAGCTGCACGAAAAATGCTCACAGCGACGCCCCCTTTGCCTGACGCCTGAGGGCAACTGCATCATCCCAAATCAACCCACCCCACTCGCGCCGCCACTGGTGGTATTCGCTTCTTAATCATGCAATCATAAGTCTACAAATCTGTGTTTCTTCTTCTTCTTCTTCTTCTCTCTCTCTCTCTCTCTCTCTCTCTCTCTCTCTCTCTCTCTCTCTCTCTGACCAGTTGTTCTTTTATTCCTTGGGTTTTAATTCATATCTTAGCAACATTTGAAGTCTTTATTCCATCCGTTTTGATCCAAGTATCAGCAACAATCCGCTAGACCTTTCTATCGTTTTTTATTTCAGGCCTCAGCAAGAAAACTGCAATTCTTTTCTTCCATGTGTTTTACTTCAGGCCTCAGTAATACTACTGAATGTGCGTTAATTATTCGATACGCCCGTGTTTGTTGTTGTTCCGTTTATATTATTTTAACTTGTTATATGCATTGTACTCTATTTTCAGAGGATGGCAAAATTTCTAATGAGAGTGATCTTCTAGGATTTCACAAAACAGCGT
This sequence comes from Sinohyriopsis cumingii, assembly GCA_028554795.2. NCBI lineage: Eukaryota > Metazoa > Mollusca > Bivalvia > Unionida > Unionidae > Sinohyriopsis > Sinohyriopsis cumingii. Next base: position 99,638,353 of record CM068831.1, read on the forward strand.
GGATGTTGACTCCTGGACATGGAAACATACTGACATACTCACCAGCCATATTTATGGATGTTAAAACAGAATGTATTCAATACGGGAGTGTACTCCTTCGTCTTAAATGAGATCTGCACCTCTAACTTCGTGTGAAATTATAGTAATTGGCACTAATTATACTGATGAGCACAGTATTGCAAACCAACAGAACCTCTTGTTTACCAATATATCCCAAACACTTGACAGGTCTAATCTTATAGACAAATTCGCTACCTTCGTGAATGAAAGTGTACCCACTCATATTAGTTTCAACACTCCCTTAATAACAATAAATGACACTGTTGATATTATCAATAAAATAGACACTAACAATTCAGTGGTCTATATGGCATTCAACCCAAAACTCTGAAAATTTCGGCTTTATCAATTTCTGAGTCATTGAAAGAAGTAATTAACTGGGGTATCACTTCCTGTATATTTCCGGAGTCATTGAAATTAGCAAAAGTATTGGTATTTCATAGGGAAATTTAAAGAATGACCCATCCAAATATTGACCCATATATGTTCTATCTGTACTTTGAAGAATTATTGAAAAACATGCCATCAAACATATTTTCAGATATTTTAACAAGTACCATCCGCATCATAAATCACAATAAGGTTTTCGACAGAAATATTCATATCAAACTACATTGACAAAACATATAGACCAGTGGTTACTAGCTATCGAATCAGGCGAATGGCGCAATCTTCATTGAGTTTTAAAAGAGCTTTCGATTCGGTTGACCATTCGGTGCTCATTAAAAACGTTTAGTTTTCAAGTCTTCTTGAAACTTGGTTCACGTCTTTCTCACTAACAGAACCCATGTTGTTTGCACAGGAAAATATATTTCCGAATCAAGTCAGTATTCTAAGTGGTGTTCAGCAAGGATCTATATTAGGACTACGTTTTCTACTATTTATAAATGACTTTGTCTTGTATCCAGTGCACTCTAACACAGATCTTTTCTCTTATGACTCCACGTTGCATTCATCTAGTAAATATCTCTACTCCATTGAAAATAACTTCAAATCGACCTAGATTATGTATCAGTTTGGTGTCAACACAACAGAATGCATATTAATGTCTCTAAAACAAACTATGATAATCAGAACAAGGCAGCGCCTATCGACTAATATGGATTTACTTCTAACTCAAAATGGTTTAGACGTATCTAGTGTCAAAAATTAAAAACCTTCTTGGTATCTACATTAATCAACATCTCATCTGAAATTCAGATATCGATCACCTATGTGCACTGGTAGTCAGAAGAATACCTGTCTTGAAATTACTGTCGAAATTTCTACCTCCCCAGTCACTTTAACTTTAATTTTCGGGATATATACTACCACTGATAGATTACGGCTGTGCCAGATCTGGTAACACATCCAATTATAATCGATCCAGATATGACAAACTCCAGAGAAGGGCCGTCTTAGTAGATCAGATACTTACTATTATGGCTTCCTCGAAAGTGTTTTCACGTCTACAATGAACCATCGCAAAAGCTCATTCTCTGTTCCAACACCTACCTTTTGGAATTCCTTACCCCTGAGGATACGTACTTAAAATTCACTTGCTTCGTTTAAAACATCATTAAAGAATAACTTTGTTGACCAGCAGGAATGACATATTAAAGCTCTGAATAGAGAACTATGTCCAGAAATAAGATGGGCATGTTTTATTCAATGTATGTATGTACTACTTTGGTGCAAGACAGAGACTTACATATTGTAAATCTATATATTAGATATATTCTTCCAAAAATTGATGAACTTAAATCAACTATTGCAACATCTAGAATTATCGATAGCTTTTTTCGTATGCCCCTCTGCTCCAGCGCGCTTCACACACACACACACACACACACACACACACACACACACATATATATATATATATATATATATATATATATATATATATATATATATATATATATATATATATATATATATATATATATATATATATATATATATATATATATATATATATATATATATCTTTGGACTATGTGAAACATTTTTAGACAAGTCCTTTGACGATTCCTTAATTAACATTGAAGGAAACAATTTGGAGAGAAATGCTTTGAAAACCGATTCGGCTGTGGCGTAGTTGCAAATATTTCTAATTACTTAAGTACAAACGTCGAACCGCTCCGGTGGATTAGTGTTAGAGCGTCCGTCTCGGATGCGGGAGGTCGTGGGTTCGATCCCCGGCCGAGTCATACCAAAGACTTACAAAAATGGTACTAACAGCTGCCTCGCTTGGCGCTCAGCATTAAGAGGTTAGTGTTAGGACTGATCGGCCTGGTGTCAGGATAATGTGACTGGGTGTGACATGATGGTACATGTCTGCGGCATGATGCCCCAGTGCTAGACATCACTATGAACTGCCACACACCACATAGCGATATAACTGAAAAATTGTTAAAGCTACGTTAAAAATCCAAGTCACACACACACACACACACACACACACACACACACAAACGTTGATTTGGATCTTTAAACTGACTCATTCCAATCTATATGAACAGAACTTTTCCTGTCTTAATCAAAACCTTTTTTTTATGTTCAATTTACCCTCCCCAAACTAGTCGGCTACTTTGGATTGACATTTTCAAATACTGAAACTGAACTTGCAACCTTCATCAATCCTAATATGGAATGCACTACAGTGATTTTACATAGATTTTTTTGAAGAATGACGTACTGACTTTGACTCCTATCTCTGTCGTTGGGTTTAAGAGACAGCTCTGACCGAGGTATAGATCACGTGACAAGTGTAATGACCGCGAACGTACTGGATAAATATATTGTTATTGATATCTTCTTCTTTTCAAAGAATAAATCTGTTTTGATGCTAACTGTTTTCATCTTTTTATTCATAAGTATATTTCGTAGATAAAGATTTATCAGCAAAGTTGAAACATTGAACAAAATCTATCAGTCCGATTATTCTACTTGTGATCACGAGTCTGAAAATCAGGGTCAATTTAGTGTCTTTATAATCACGAGTCTGAAAATCAGGGTCAATTTAGTGTCTTTATAATCACGAGTCTGAAAATCAGGGTCAATTTAGTGTCTTTATAATCACGAGTCTGAAAATCAGGGTCAATTTATTGTATTTATAATCACGAGTCTGAAAATCAATGTCAATTTATTGTATTTATAATCACGAGTCTGAAAATCAGGGCCAATTTAGTGTCTTTATAATCACGAGTCTGAAAATCAGGGTCAATTTATTGTATTTATAATCACGAGTCTGAAAATCAGGGCCTATTTAGTGTCTTTATAATCACGAGTCTGAAAATCAGGGTCAATTTATTGTATTTATAATCACGAGTCTGAAAATCAGGGCCTATTTAGTGTCTTTATAATCACGAGTCTGAAAATCAGGGTCAATTTATTGTATTTATAATCACGAGTCTGAAAATCAATGTCAATTTTTTGTATTTATAATCACGAGTCTGAAAATCAGGGCCAATTTAGTGTCTTTATAATCACGAGTCTGAAAATCAGGGTCAATTTATTGTATTTATAATCACGAGTCTGAAAATCAGGGCCTATTTAGTGTCTTTATAATCACGAGTCTGAAAATCAGGGTCAATTTATTGTATTTACAATCACGAGTCTGAAAATCAGGGCCAATTTAGTGTCTTTATAATCACGAGTCTGAAAATCAGGGCCAATTTATTGTATTTATAATCACGAGTCTGAAAATCAGGGTCAATTTATTGTATTTATAATCACGAGTCTGAAAATCAGGGCCCATTTAGTGTCTTTATAATCATAAAGGCTTTCATATATATTGGAAGGGACAATACTACGTAATCCTGCTTTCAAAAAATGCTTGAGTTGTTTCCCTTTAAACATAAGCTACAGAATGACAAGAAAATGAAACATCAAACTGCTGCCCATAATCTTCAAGATGGCTATTTAGTATGTCAATCGCATTCTGATCGTCGCATAACTTTGTAAAATAAATAAATAAATAAAAGCAACACATGGCAGGTTTGTAATTTCCAACAAAAATCATCTCGTAGAAGTCGTAACAGGGACTGATCGGATAGGTGGGGTAGTGGTGGAAGGGGTGGCGGAAAAATCAACTCGAGACAACCGGAACGTTTCCTATAGCAGGTTTTTTTTTTACAGTTAGATAATTCAAACTATTCCATGGATGGCGTAAAATGCAGTATTTATGGATTTAAGTTTTAAATGCAAAACTTCAACGGATTTGATACAATGGATTTTTGCAACAGTAAAACGACCATGAACGTGATTTTTATCAACCAGTTGTCTCCAAACCATATTAATGTTTTTGAAAAGATAGTAAATCTGTGCAATCTATTCAGAAGTTCATATTTCCCACCAGGCGTTTGCAAATGCATACGTCATGAAATCAGTCTGTGAGTCATACATATTAAAAAGCATTGCCTTCTAAGAATTTCGGATACATGTAATATCTTTGAAAAATCTATCGTGGAAGCCGAGAATAAAAAGGTTTCCTTGTAGATTACGAATGGGAATATTAAATTCCAATTACATTCCGTCTTGTTCGACATGACGCACGAAGTGTTACGTTGGGGGTGGGGGCTGTGGGAACCCAGTATTGCAAAAGGTCTTCAAAAACTAAAAATGCATATTTTGGTTTGTCATGTACTAAAATACTCACAAAGTTCAAGTTATATTTATATTATTTTTATCAACCTTTCGCCTGAGTTTGGCATCGAGGCTTGTTTTTTAAGGTTTTGCTTGTATGGTATTCTAGTTCACGCATTAGGTTAGTTTCACTATTTCTTATCATGCAGTCCACAAATAATAACTATTTAAAAGAAAACATTATCAGAGGAAAAACGTATTAGTGTTCGACAGGGATCAGCATTAAGTCCACTACAATGTGTGTTCTATGTTAATATTTCTGATGGAATTATTTCCAATAGAACATTGTTGTGGAATCTTCATATCATTATTCATCTCCATATATATAAAAGGTTGAAATGGTTATTAAACATGACACGGATCTTGTTACTATGTATTAGTCGTATATATATTAGTCAAACGTGTATTAGTCATACATATATTAGTCGTACATGTATTAGTTATATGTTGCTGTAGGGTTTAACGCCATTTTTCAGCACACGATACATGGCGGTCAGTATTAATGGTGGAGGAAGAACCCGGGAAAATCCCAGAAAGAACCACCGACCCACGAGAAGCTGCTGGCAAGCTTTCTCACATACCCACATTGGCCGAATCGGAGACTCGAACCCACGCAGACAGAGGTGATATGGCAGTGATCCGTAACGGAGAGCGCTTTAGACCACTCAGCCACTCGTGGCCCCTATAAGTATTAGTAATACATGGATTAATTGTACATGTATTAGTTATACATCTTCAATTTCATTTTTATAAATAATATGTACAATGAATTGACACAGAATGCAAAGAAAGACACTAATAATCGTTGATACTCATTTCTGAACATAATATACAAGAGACTTCGTCACGATTGTAGCTCTGATCTGTATCATGTTCACCATTCGCTATCTCTTTAAGAAGTGGCGTAATACTGCCACAAGTGTTGTTTTTTCAAATTATTTAACACAGAAAGTATACCTCGAATATAACCTGTTTCAGTTAGTACAATTAAGCATCGTTTATGTGGAAAATGATAGTAACACAGAAAAATAATATTCTTCCATTAAAAGAGTACATTCTACAATAACTGAATGGTTATAGAATTCTCTCTCTCTCTCTCTCTCTCTCTCTCTCTCTCTCTCTCATATTGTTGGCTGATTTTATTAATTCAGCAAAATGAGTGAGCGAGAGAGATATTGTTCTCTATTATAACCAAAAAAAACATTATAACAAGAGCACCAAGGGGAATCACTCTAAAGATTTAACTAATGTCCAATCCAGTTGCAAAACTAAGCTAAATAAACTTTAAACTCAACATATATATATATATATATATATATATATATATATATATATATATATATATATATATATATATATATATATATATATATATATATATATATATATATATATATATTTAAAGTATACTGCAATGTGGATAAAATTATTAAATTACAGTTCTTCCACGCAGCATGCACAGACTTAGTCGTTGTACTGTGAACTATATGTGTTGAAGGTACGGGTTTAGCCCTTGTACTGTGAACTACATGTGCTGATGGCTCTGGCTTAAACATTACACTGTTTCGTGTTTAGACTCTAATAAACAGTAACAAAAGAAAGAGTGACAACAACAATCTTTGAAAAATTTAACAAATAATTTATTTTCCCTGAAAAACTCTGTAAAAATGAAAAAATAAGAACTTACGTTTTTTTTAATCAAATCCGAAAATAATCCAAGAAAAATCCACGAATTAAATTTTAGAAGTCCTAGTAATGAAATGTTCTAATGAATTCAAGTTGGAGTCCCGACGAAAACTCCAAAATGGAAGGCGATGACGTATATTGTAGTCAGTATTGTGCTGTTGTGTCTACAGTTCTTTGTTGGTCCACAAACAATATTCCGGTGTTTTTGAATGACCGAATAAAATTTAAATAAATGTCTTTGTCCAAGAATTCTGTATGAGCACTTAAATACTTCCAGAAAAAAGAATTATCTATTAGAATCCAAATAACTTGAATAAAAACTAAAATATAACACCAAACTGGTCACAAACAAACACTTTTCTAGAATGATTTAGAAGGTATCTACATTTCTAATCGCATGTAGCACAGTACAGCCTCAATTTCACCAGAACCATTCACATACCAAAAATGAATTTAAAAAAGTTGTTGTTTACTTGATTCTCAATCAAGACCAGGAACTAGGTCACAAATAGAAACAGTGTTTCTATTATTTGGCGTCCACGAAAAGAGTCAGGTCAAACTGAATTTTCTGCAAAATATCAAATTCCTAGTAAACAAAATTACATTACTTTGACATGTAATTAAAATAAAAAGATTTTAAAACTTACAAACAGTTAAATTAAATCAAATATAAATCAAATCAAATTTACATAACAATACTGTGACCTACATGTGTTGAAGCACAGGCTTGGACGTTATACTGTAAACTAAGTGCACTGAAGGCACAGGCTTAGACATTATACCGTTAACTACATGTGTTGAAGGCACAGGCTTAGACGTCATACTGTTAAATACATATATTGAAGGCACATGCTTAGACGTTAATATGTGAACTAAGTGTGTTGAAGGCACAAGCTTAGACGTTAATCAGTGAATTACGTGTGTTGAAGGCACAGTTTAGACATTATACTGTTAGCTACATGTTTTGAAGGCGCATGCTTAGACGTTAATCTGTGAACTACGTGTGTTGAAGGCACAGATTAGACATTACACTGTTAGCTACATGTTTTGAAGGCACAGGTTTCGACGTTGTTCTGATAACTACACGTGTTGGTGGCACAGGATTAGCGGTTGTACCGTATTATAAATATAATCTGTAGAGTTTAACGGCACCTATGCACAATAACGGCTATTTGGTGGCAATAAAATTCAAGTTCTAAAAATGTGCACTATGAACTACAAGTTATGAAGACACGGGCTTAGCCGTTGTACTGTGAAATATATGTTTCAAGGCACATGTTTAGATGTTGTAATGTGAGCTACGTGTGTTGAAAGCACAGGCTTAGACGTTGTACAGTGAACTATATATATTGAAATCAATAACTTAGAGGTTATAATATAAACTACAAGTGTCGAAGGCACAGACTTAGTCGACGTACTCTCACCTACATGGAATTTTAGGTGTTCCTTTTAGTCGCTAGTTTGCAAAATGCTGAGAAACGTTTTAGTAAATAAATCAGTCGCAATGGTTGTTGATATAAACACAGTTGCTGTCAGCATTGATGAATACGATACCTTGTGGAAGAATATCAAAATAGCTTATAGAAAGTGTTTCAAATATATATTTTCAGACGAATTTGAGAAAAGAAAAACAAATGGATACATGGGATGTACAAAATGTTCAAATAAATGAAATATAAGGGTTGTAGCAAACAAAGAAATGTAACAATTAATTCAATGAAACATCACTTTAAATCGAAAATCCATAATAAACTTTCTGTGAAACATTTCATGAATTCTATTTCAAATAAATTGAAACAATTTTCACTATTATAAATCGAGGGAGTTTTCACTAACGGATAATAAAGTTGCAAATTTGACAAATTCATACTAGAACAAAATGAAAACAAACGCACTCACTATATAATTCGGAAAACGTTTCACCGATGGATAATACAGTTGAACGCTTGTCAAATTCTAACGCTAGAAATAAAAACACACTTCACTGCGATCACTTAGAGGAGTTTTCACCGAAGGTTTGTTAAATTCTATTTCCACCAAATTGATTCATTTTACACTATCAAAATCAGAGGCTTATTTCAGTTAAAAGTTTCTCAAGTTCTTATGCGAACAAATTGAAGCAGAAAGAATTAAAGAACCGAAACACAAAAGTTTGAAACACCAGAATACTGATGAGTCTGAATGTCAACTAATTCAAAGATTAACACTAAGCAGATCAAGTAAGATCACAAAACATGCTAAAAATGGCAAAGGAAACGACAATGGCAAAAATATACCCCCAAGTAAAGAGATGTTTTCAATGACAGAAAGATATTTCTATTCCAAGAGAACAGTTATTAAGGAATATTCAGATTTTATTATAATAAAAAATAAGTCAATCAAATTAGTCAAACCAATTTACATGGTTTTAAGGTGCAAGAGCTACCAAAAATGGCTGACTTAACAAATTTTTAGGAAAAGAAAATAAAACACCTTATACATTCATGTTGATATTAAGAACTGAAAGACGCCATCACAAACTTTATTTGCTTAGAACTAATCACTAATAAAATAAGGGGTGCAAATGCATAATGAAATGCGTTATCGAAAGTGAAGATAACTTTATAAGAATTGTTCATTGGTCGTCATGGCAATTACCATGAATTGACCTTGGATAACTCATACAACCTTGAGAAGTTAAGTTAAAAACTGGGGCTTTGTCCGCTTTGGTTTGGTTTGGTGCTTTACGGCACAGCAACACAGATAGGTTATTTAGTGCTGAGGCAATTGGAGTAAAGTGGCTTGCTAAAGGACACTGCACGGTGGGTGACCCTGTCTGGTCCGATGGTAGGATTCGAACCCACATGATAAATAGTGAGTCACCGGCTTTGTCAGCTCATGATGACAAAACTTGTTTTGTTTGACAGCATAGACACTTTACTTTTCAGAGGCATTTTAGCAATTATTAAAGTTTAAAGACGTGTTAGAATGAGATATATTCGATCAAAAATATCAAAAACATGGCTGAATATTACAAACTATCGTTAATTTGTCTTCTTAGAACTAGAAAAGGGCATGAATATACAGGTGGTGTCCAAAGGACTAAATGTTTTACACTAATGATGGAGTATGAAGCACCATCCCTCCTTTAATTTAACCGGCCCCCAAACAAAACAACAAAAAAAAACATTTAAAATTAATATTTATATTGGTCAGGACTGACATCTAAACGACGATGAAAAAGCGAAAGAAATGGAAGACAAGATGAATCAACTAATGAAGCTGTAGGTGACGGAACACTAAACAGTTAAAATCTCCACCTCTCTATTTTTTAAAATTTCAAATCTTGACATAAAATATTGCTGAGATTGAAGGAAATGATTTGTAACTTGGGTAGGGAATCGTTATTCAATAAGCAATATCTTTGCTAATTCGGGTAGAGTAAAGTGTGACATGTTTACCTGATACTGTCAATTTTAAAATAAAATGCTAGACTTTAATCTTCTGAATACTTTACCTCTACGCTTGTCACACAGATGAAAGCATATCCCTTGATAGTTTACATATACGCCTTTCACACTGATGAAAGTGTATCCTGTGATAGTTTAAATATGAGTGTCACACAGATGAAAGCATATCCCTTGATAGTTTACATATACGCCTTTCACACTGATGAAAGTGTATCCTGTGATAGTTTAAATATGAGTGTCACACAGATGAAAGCATATCCCTTGATAGTTTACATATACGCCTTTCACACTGATGAAAGTGTATCCTGTGATAGTTTAAATATGAGTGTCACACAGATGAAAGCATATCCCTTGATAGTTTACATATACGCCTTTCACACTGATGAAAGTGTATCCTGTGATAGTTTAAATATGAGTGTCACACTGATGAAAACATATTCCTTGATAGTTTACATGTACGTATGTCACACAGATGAAAGCATATCCCTTGATAGTTTACATGTACGCTTGTCACACAGATGAAAGCATATCCCTTGATAGTTTACATCTACGCTTATCACACAGATGAAAGCAGATCCCTGATAGCTTACCAAAGTGATTCTACAAAATAAGGACATAATGTTTTAAGCAAAGTATTGCTAAACTCGTTGAATGAAGTGGAAAATTTGGGGATGAATTTGAATTTTGCAGACAGCAACTGAAAATAATTAAATGATTCGACCACAACATTGTTGAAAAAGCAAATTAATCACTGGCAAATCTCAAAGAGCCAACCAGTGAAAGACAACATAAACATTGTTGAAAACGAACGAGAGAACAGAAACCAAGACAAAACATTATAAAACAGATGAAAAAAAATTCTATATGCGTATCATTCTGTCTTTCTCTATAAATTTGCAGAAAATCATGTATTTCTCGATAATTTAATTCAAGACTGCTTGTCATTTATGTCGCTAAGATGGTGAAGCATTCTGGCACGCTGGAGTTTGGATTTAAAAATCCGTTTCAAAAGGTTGTTGTAACTATGTGAGTTAATGTTATGTTTGAAATTCAAAACTTTGAAGGAAAAAATCTCTACTGTGTCAGAAATCTCAGCTTCTTGCGAAATAGCTTGGTTTGCCCGGGCTTTGGATACGACAACATTTACGTGAATGGTCTGAAACGAACATGGAATCGAAATTGTATGTTTCTGCTATATTTAATTGTCTCGTTACCAATAAACCATATTTCGATATAATTTCTCAAGGACACAAAGCTACATAGATCCATTAAACGGTTGAGTAACGAATGCAACAAAAAACCGTAATACTGTACTCAATATGTGGCAACGAATATCAACAAACATGATGCAATAAACACAATGAATAAAAGGAAGCTAAGTTGCAGCTTAAGCAGGTGCTTGCACGGCGGAAAGTGATTAGAACAAATGAATCTGATCAGTGACGTAAGCAATAATGTCAATGACATAGCTTAGTCTTTCATTAAGATTTTCAAAAATTTTAAGTTACTATATTATTCAGTGGTAATGCCATTCCTGGTGTTAATTTTACATAAATTGTAATCTCATGGCCAAGGTAAAAATTGGCAAAAGATATTCCTTTGTAGATGGTCTTAATATAACGAAAACCCGACATGTTTTCAGTCGAAGTTAGATCAAATATAATTTGGTTCGTGGATAGTGTCGTTGATGTTTGCATAGAATATTCTGCCTCATATCGAATGTTGATAGAATAAATCATTGAACATTTAAATTACATTCACATAGCTAAATTCTGCTGTTTAAAGAATATTGATTGTTTGAGCTAAGATTTCAATTTTCGTCAAAGAAGGGTAATGCGTTCTCATGCACATCAAAAGTAGAACTACAACGGAATATGTTTGCAGTGAGACAGTTTTCTTTTAAATTATGTAATTGTTTGAGTTTCAGATAAGTAAAGCAAACTTTTTTCGCTTACAATTCTCCATTGCAAATAAAGTTATAATTCTGGATCTGGTTCTCTTCAGAGAGCACCTACCTATATTGTACAAAAATTACTGATGTTGGCAATATCAAAATCTACGTTCCTTTTTGTAATTGGCGCATTATGTCTATGGATTCCTTTGTAACACTGGGGTCATGTGTGCAATATGAACACTGTCTTTTGCACTGGGATCAGGCGAAGTTTTAATGAATGCAAACGGTTACACGGAGGAAGTTTCAAGTCTTTCGCAAGCACTCCGGCGATACGTACGCACACAGCAAACTGTGTATGATCATTATTCTTACCCGACCAGTACTGCGTATATTAAGTATGTACCAAGTTCTTAAAGACTTTGCTTGGGTACGGCTGCATGTATCAGACCTGCATGTAAAATACCATGTAAAACCGAGTCGATCATATAAAAAAAAATGGTGTGCCATCAGAAGGTAGTGACACGGATAATCTGAGGACGTGTTTGCTAGAGAATATGCAATGTCTGACATTTCAATTTAAAAACTGTTTTCCTCGTCATCTGAAACCCGCGTGTGATCGAAATCCTTTATTACTCCAGTCGTAACGGAATCGTTTATAAGTAGGTTCCAACTTTGGGTTTTTCTTGACACCCGGTTTGCAGTATTCTAGATCTCATCATAAGTCGTTATATGCATACAATTCATATAAACAATGGTATGACAATGACTTGGTTCAAGGTAATAAACATAAAGAATAACTTGATTCTTTATTTTATATTCTTAGCTATGAATATATGCATGTCATGCCCAAATTTATCATAAAATTCTTTATTTATTCAAAATAATAATAATAATAATAATAATAATAATAATAATAATAATAATAATAATAATAATATAAACTTGCTGTCTTTATTAACGTTTACAGTCATGTTAGAGTCATATTTTATATCAGTTATTGTTTTCATTAAGATGCAATCATGTTAATGTTGCCAGTGATAAATTTCAGTACTTTAACAACATTTTCGTGACCTATGAAATGTCATTTATCTAATCCAAAATATTCATTCTGTGAGTCTACCAAGCAGCAGTATCGCGCGTATGAGCTATCTTCAGTTGCCGTTGAGCGGGTCTCGTTAGAACAGACTCTCGCGTGGCTGCTTGAGATTTACACCTTAAGATGACCGGGTTAAATGCTTCATTGATCTGTTACCGATATAAGGTGCCTAGGTCAAACTTTGTTCAGAAGAAACTACAAATATAGTTTTCTGTCATAAAATATATCCAAAGATTCTCTTTGCAATCACTGAAGCCAAAATTATATTTTAACCTTAAAACAATATCATTAAACTTCGCTTTGTAAACAGACGCCGATAAGAGGTGTGTCTCAACCAGCCAGTGAAACTATCCATGTCTTGAGTCATGACTCTGACATACTGCATCACTTCGTCCAGTCAATTTTTTTTCAATTGTTGTGAAGATCGCCAAGAGGGGTTTGGTTGAAGGATACTATTGTAAGCCTAAATAACAAGCTCTCTTTCCTGTTTTGACATGGCCATATAAAATGTATGGTGGTACTTTAAGAAAGAAAAAAAAAACAAGGATACGTAAAACTATGATAGTTTGGCACTCTCGTTGCCATGACGATACATACATGTTTCATGACCATGAAGAACACAAAGCACTGAAGGTTTCCAACCAATACGTCCACTATGTTCGCTGCTACCGTGCAACCATTTGTAGTGAGCACCGATTTTCATCTTAATCAAAATATATCCCTTTTGTTATCATCCATACTTTTACTGTACACAATGTTACTGACATCTTGTATTACCATGATGCCAAGAAACACAAAAATCTCTTCAGTAACAACTACATTCGGTCTCAGTCTGGTAAATTACAGGAAATAAGTACAAGGGAGTATCAGTTGTCGTCTGCATCAGGATGAACACAAATATCACATCCATGTTACAGTTCTGGTCACATTTTAATTGAACATCTCAAACAGTCTTCCTGAAACGTATAATTTTTTTAAAGAAAATTCTTTCTTACAGTTGCTGAATTTTCACCCCAAAAAAGCAGGCATCAGGTATTTTTTTTATAAAATAAAAAAAGCCATATTAGCTTAAATTCTTCTGTCTTGATTTATCTCTGAAGCAATTCAGATTATATCTTTAAATGTAAGGAAATCCTCAGCCCATTTTTCTAGTAAAAGTTGTCAAGCGTGTACAATTGTTAAAACTACACCGCCTTACCTCGGACAGAAATAATGATATCGTTTGAAGCATCACAAGCAAGATAATGTGAATTCTCAATTAGAGGAGAAATTTTAGAGAATTTTGCGAAACCTGGTCCTGGGTGTTAAGTTGCATATACATATCGTACTTCAAACGAAATTCATGAAACGAGTCGAATAATTCTATCTCTTGCGATCCTTGGCCAGTTAAAACGGTTTAATTAATTCGACAAGTTTCAAAATTTTTATTTTAAATGACCACAAATATAAGACTAGATTTATCATATGATCAAAAAAGACTTACTTTAATTATCATATGACGAAGGACTTATTTTAATTAACATATGACGAACACGACTTATTTTAATTATTGCATAACGAAAAGGACTTATTTTAATTAGCATGTGTAAAAGATACTTATTTTAGTTATCATATGACAAAAAGACTTTTTTTTATTACAATGTGATGAAAATGATATGTCTTAATTATTATATGGCAAATAAGACTTACTTTATTTAACATAGAACCCAAACAGACTTATTTAAATTATCATCGGACAAAAAAGACTTTGTTTGAAGTATCAACTGTTAAAAAAGACTTATTTTAATTATCATCTGACAAAAAAACTTACTTGAATCATCATCTGACAAAAAAAAACATATTTGAATTATCATTTGTCTACAAGACTTATTTTATTTATCATAATGCGATGATTATGAAATTTTTTTGTATGATTCGGTCATCACTTCTTTGCCATTTATGACGTCATGGCTCATTAGGCGTTATTATGAATCTAACATAAAGCCAAAATAGGAGATTTATACGTGTATATCTGAACCAATAAAACACATAAGTCATGTGATCAATTAACGTAATTGACAGTTTCTGAGTTATATTAACCTTTTGTCAATGCTATTACCAAGAACATTCAAATATTTGCCAAATCAGATGTGTTTCACTATTCCTTTTTTTATCCTGGTTATGTATTTAACTTTTTTATGAATGCAATTAAGAAGAATTTATTTGAAAATGTCAAATTTGGTCATGTGTAGAATCTTTGAACATAAACAAGGTATTTTATATGTGGCAACTTTATTTGATGGAAGTGATGTAGATATTTTTTATAATATAGCTGTTACTAATCACAGTTATTGATTTTATTTTCAAAACGAAAATCGTTTTCT
>CM068831.1:99653629-99713629 GCA_028554795.2 Sinohyriopsis cumingii
GTCCCAGCCTGGGAGAAGATGCATCTGTGCTGTTGAAAAATAAACCTGAAAATCTGGACAGCGATAATCACATTTAGAGTAGTGAAAAGGATCTCATCCGAGTTGGACAAGTCCTAGATTAAAGGTAGGAAGGGGAAAAGAAACAAAAAATAATTTAAGAAAAACAACGTAAAAACAAACAAAGAAGAACACACACACACAAAAATAAGACACGTAACGCTCAATGCAACATTCATTCAGAATCTCAAGAAAAATTAAAAAAAAATTAAAAATGCACGAGATAGGAGACCAATTACAATGTAATGTATCTACTCGATGTAATGTATCTACTCGATGTAATGTATCTACTAGACGCAACATATCTACTCGACCCCTGGTGTTTGGTATCGCTTCTGGTATTGGCAGGTGTCTATTTGTATCTGTTTTGTTGTGTACCATTTGGTTTTGATTTATCAAGCTGTACAGTATACTATGGTTACAAATAGCGACCTCGCAAACCTAGAAGCGATACCAAACATTCTGAGTCGGAGTAGACACAGTACAGTTCGTTAGCCTCATTGTAGAGTAAAAATGAACATTTAAGCAGTTTTCTTGACTCGACTGGTAAGGTATCGTGTAAGGGAAGGGCATTTTTCATAACGTAGCTCACTTTCAACCCTAAAAAGCAAATTGTTGACTAGGAACTAAAATGTCTTAAGTACTTTTTCGTAAAGAAGTGTACACAACTCTGTGTGTGTGTGTGTAATGAAAATCGTGTGTATCCTCCGTTTAACGACACACACAGCCCCGTCCGATTACGAAGAAACTTTGTATGTTCAAGAGAAAATGGCATCAAAACCTAATTGGAGGAGTACCTCAGTCTATGAATATTGGTCCTGTTGAAAACAAAACATAGAAAACTATAATTAAAGATAGATCCAGCAAGAACTCGGTGGTGGAAACATCGCTGGTAAATGTGAGTGTTATATCTAACAGTGGCGCTGAATATGCGCCTTCAACAAACACGGACATGTCAATTGATTTTATGTAAGTTTTACAGAAAATGTTCAATGGCCTTGATAAGAAGGCAGAGGTAAAATACCAGGCTATAGACCGGAAGATAGATTTCCTTCTTAATGATATAAAAAAAGTATAGCAGACAATTTGAGTGTGAGTAGCGTATGTCATTCGCAGCAAATAAGAAATCATTGATACCAGAAGCCGGTAAAACGAAGACTCTAAATATGTGGTTGGAAACAATGAAGGATGACAGAGATAATGTTCGAAAACAGTTGTTAAGTATTTGACTAGTTAAACTAGAAGAGTTGCAGTTATATTTATTTATCATAATATTAATGATATACCATACTATTAATGATATACCATATTATTGATGATATACCATACTATTAATGATATACAATAATACACAATTTCATAGTCAAATCCTCAGACTTTTCCTTTTATCGATAAATAATCATAAATCTTGTTACTTTCCGAAATGGATCTGATTCTTTGTTTGCTTCAAAGCTTGTTTTCAGAACATCTTAGACAAATTGGAAATATAGTAAACTGTGTGTTACAATTAGTAAACTGTGTTACATATAGTAAACTGTGTGTTACAAATAGTAAACTGTGTGTTACATATAGTAAACTGTGTGTTACTAGTATTACATATTTATATTGATCTGATGCCTTGATCGTGAACGTAAAGGAAGAAGAAATGGAAATTAAATTTAAATTAATAAATCTGTTATCGTTAAGAAAATAATGATATGACTCATGGAAGGAAGTGAATAACATCTGAAAGAAAACATTATATCTGCTTTTGCTTGTCATTTCACGGTCTCTTTCTCTCTCTCTCTCTCCCCATATATCTTATATATATATATATATATATATATATATATATATATATATATATATATATATATATATATATATATATATATATATATATATATATATATATATATATATATATATATATATATATATATATATATATATATATATATATATATATATATATATATATATATATATATATATATATATATATATGTATATATATATGTATATATATGTATATGTATATGTATATATATGTATATATATATATATATATATATATATATATATATATATATGCATATATATGATAATAATAATATCAGTAATAATAATATTAATATCAATAATATCAATAATAATAATAGAAATAATAATAATAATAATAATAATAATAGTAATAATAATAATAATAATAATAGTAACTAAATGGTTAAGGTCAGGTATAAAATGAGCTAGATTCTGGACAAAATCAAGTCCAAAATACCTTTATCCAGAGCATATAATGAATAAAAAGAATATACCAAACAATGAAAATAAAATATACATGGCAGTCCTGACGCGCATGTCTCATGTTTCGTATGATATTTAGTGTGGGTTTTTTTCTTGTTTGGAATGCCTTTTCTGCAACACCATTTTCTTTAATGCCAGTACGATCTTTGTTTAAAAGAAATATTTTGTTTAGCAACAGCTTTTTGTGTTTTGGGGAATGAAAGTCACAACAAAAGTTAAAATTTATATTACTTTTTCTTTAGTCGTTAAATTAAGGTTCTAGTCTTTATTCCTTTTGGTTTTACTCGTATGTTCTTCTATATTGTTTTCATGCTATGTTATGTATACAACTGTTTGCCTACTTTCTTTGTTGCAAATGTATTTATGTCTGTTGGCTTTCTTTTGTCGCGAATGTATACTGTAGTCGTATGTGATTTATGTAATCTGTATCGCACTTTCTTGTCGCGAAGCTGTTTATGTCTGTAGGATTTTTCTTGTGAATGTATTTATGTATGTAGACTTTGTCTCGTTATTTATTTGACAGCTGTTTTGTTTTTAATGACATCCAGAGTATACTTACGTAAGTATTTCCAGAACATGTTACTATATGATAAATGTATGCGCAATTCTAATGTGTTTTGAATCAGACTCGCTTAAGCCGAGATAAATATAAAACTTGGTATACCTTTCTAATTCATATTTAATGGTATGTCCCACATGTCTGTTTCTTTTACTTTCGTTGTGTAATTTTATGAAGATTATATTTATTTATTGAACTCTCAGACATCTCAGCCCAAATTAGTTTTCCAGACAAACAGAACTTCAGGTCTTTAATCCAATCACCAATAAGGTTACTCTTGGATTCATGACTTGTCAGGGTCTAGGTGACAAATGTAAGAAAAACAGACATGTTCAGTTTTTAAAGTAACATGGTTTCAATTCATTTTCAACAAGACACACATGCCCTACAAAAATATTTTATACGTAGTCAGTAGAGATATAAATGAATCATTTAGTAATTTCTAAAGCCAGTCTTAAGGAGTTACAGTCCCCTCGTAACACTAATTTCAAATTTGATGTAAAGGGAATACAAAATGAACAAGGGAAACAAGAACATTTTAGATACGTAAATAGACAATTAAATAGACAATATAGACATAATATTAATATTTGTGGTCCAAACAGAAACTACTTTCGTGATGACTTGATACTTCTAGGAGGGGGATATTTATTTTGTCATGAATCAACAACACCATTCATATAATTGTGCCAGATCGATGAATCTATGATCCAGAAAGAAATTGATAAATATCACTAACGAGAGAAATTCATGTAGATGTGAAAATATAGACTAAGAGCGTAGAAACAAAAGAAAAAGGCTTGATGGATTTCCGAGCTTAGCATATATATCGAAACTTCAGATATAGAACTGCTTATTCTTTCTTAAACGTATATACTTAGGGAGCACCAAGAAGGAAAATCATTTTGGAAGTTCAATAATTCATTAATCTCAAACATGATATATAGTGAAGACAGATATAAAAAATAACGGAAGACATTCAATTACAATATTTCTTTGATATTCATATCTTAACTAATTTATGTAGTATCCCAAACAATAAGATACGATTCAAGATAAAATTACAATTTGAAATGATACGACACAATTTAAGATCAATTAATTGTAGAAGTTTTATCGGAGGTTAGAGCAAAGCAAAATCTATACCGTAATCCTCATTAACAAAAAAAGATAGAGAAAATGGAGACAAAAGTTTTGATTCCAGTGAGTGGTATCTCTTAATACAAAAATGAAAGAACTAATAAACATTTGATTGGTGGAAAGCAAAACCAATTACAAGAGTTGCGTCAGCAAAAAGACTCACGTGATGAGTCAGCAAAAACTTCAGTGCATAAGATAAGGTTTAGAATTAGATGGATTAAAGAAAATGAGAAAATAACGAATTATTTTTGCAATTTAGAAAACTGGAACTATCTTGGAAAATATTTTGAAAGCGTGAAAGTAATAATATAATCCTTACCAGACAAAACTACATCCGTGAATAGACGAGATCCTATTACGAAAGTCATTATCCCTCAAGAGGTATTCTAAAAGTTGATCTGAACTCTGATCTGAAGTTGACTCTGATCTAAAGTTGACTGATCTGAAGTTGACTCTAATCTTAAGTTGACTCTGATCTGAAGGTGACACTAATCTGAAGCTGACACTATTCTGAAGTTGACTCTAATCTTAAATTGACTCTGATCTGAAGTTGACACTGATCTTAAGTTGACTATGATCTGAGGTTAACTCTGATCTTAAATTGAATCTGGTCTTAACTTGGACTCGTTAAACTTAAGTTGATGAATTAAATGTTCTGTGATTAAAAAGATGAAGGGGTAAGATATACTCTTGACGATAGAGTATGAAAGTTGTAAGAGTCCAGGTTCAGACGAGTTTGATGCTAAGTTTTTAAATTTTTTTGTGGTAATGATCTAAGTTATTTTCTATTTAGGCCAACGAACTATGCTTATAAAACAAATAGTCTCTCAGCAACTAAGAAGACAGGAGTTAATAATTGTCAACATAAATTTGATGTAGATAAAAATTATTTAAAGAATTATAAACCAAAATCTTCCCACAATATCAACAAAGTTGCATCGTCATGTAAAAATAATAGGGTTAAAAACATTACCATTCTTAATTATGATAGTCAATCTGGTATTATGGCTTCTATATGCATTTATGCAAGAAATGAACAATGTACGATCTTGTTTTACAACATTGTTTGTCTTTCCGAGTGACACAACCAGGCATTCGACCAAGTCTAACCCGCGACGCTTGAATTACGAGTTCGATGCTCTACCGGCTGAGGTAAAGAGTTCTAACTAGTAGTTATAGGTTACTGCCGTTGTATGGGAAAATATGAACGAGTTTTTCTGCAAAATATTGCATAATCTTGAGAAGTGCATTTTTTTGTAGTAAAAAAACAAGCTCATATTTTCCCATACAAATGCAGTAACCCCTTTTTATCATATGCTCATTTTGTTTAACTACCTAAGGTTTAACAATAAAAGATATTACAAGAAACAATGTAATTGAATTTATATTTTATTCCAGAGTAAATTCACAACCAATCCATTCACCTTACTTCACTGAAGTGACCCAATAATCCAGTCCCTCACAATAAGAAAAGCAGAATTGAGCTGGATCAACATAAAACAAAATCCATTCGCGTTTATTCACAATATAACTCTGAATGTCGATTTGAAGCAGACCAAAATGGAAATTCTTTTTTGAAACAGATGTAGAGCACGCGATTAAGTTAAAAGTTCGCTGGGTGGATCTATGTGGGCATGATTACTGTTATTTTGTATCGATGAGGCTCTTATTTTCCTACCTAAAACCCTCTTGCGTTTTTTTCTAGCATTTTGACAGACTTGTGAAATGGTACGTCTGATAGATATGTGATAGCTCTTGGCCTCAATATGCTTTTCTCTGCTATATTTTCAGGCCCTAGAGAGCACTCGTCATAATCTTAATCATTATTTGCGAAAATATATGAATATTCTCCTAATTAGCTGTTTCAATTGTCAGAGCGGTATTTTCAATTACTGTGTCTCAATTTGTTGTTGACATTGCGAATGTCACGTTCATACGATTCTTCTTCGAAAGTTTCGTTTTTAACTCAGTTGAACTCGTCCACATCGTTACTTTTATCATCTATACTTTTAAATTGACGAAACAGCTGCTTAAGTTCATTCACAAACAAATTTAATCAACCAAAACCTAAAGCGTCTACTACACGAGTTTACATGGTTTGTTTACGAAGTACTTCCTGATACACTATAGTTACTATTTTTAGGCACACACGCGTGCAATATGAAATGTTCTGACAATGTAAAGTGAGCTGAGACAAAAACGAGCATATATAATACAAGTTATACAATTATAAAATCTTACTGTAATATGTGGTATGGAAAGAAACTCACTGAAAAAAAAAACAACAACAAACAACAGTTATCTAAATATTTTAAAATACTGTGAATTAATTTATTTTAGTGGGTATCATTTTTCGTGGTTATACGTGTGACTCGACATTTTTTTAAAGCATCGACTAAATATAACTAATTTTCCTCTTCTTCCAGAATAAAATCATTTGTGCGTGGTTAGCTCCACCCATGACATCCCTAATTAGGATCGTTAAACCTTGATTACAGTTGTCAGGCTAAGGACACCCCCCCCCGCCCAACAAACAAACAATCACCCCGCTCGCAAAAACATATTGTCGAAATATCGTTGAAACATTAATGTATCTGAGCACAGTGGCTTTTTAAAACCCGCGACGTTTGATTTACGAGTTGATGCTCTGTCAGCTGTGTTACCACTGCTCTCCCTAAGATTTACGGTCGCCTTTAAAACAAATTGCATATTGCTTTGTTGTCAGTCACTAACTTTTGATTTTTAACAAGAAGCAAATGATCATGGTGGTGATGTAACATTTCAATTGATTTTAGCTCTCGCATGTTCTTAAAATGACTTGATATCGTTAATAATTTTTCAGCTGTCGATCTTGTGCGCTGGTAGGCAATGGCGGCAATATGGAGTGTTCGCGTGTACGTAATGCGAGGGTGGGGTGGGTGGCAGGGCAATAAGGATTGCTTGCGCGCGTAAAATTTTATTTTTTCTCTCAATCCATTTGTGATTCATTTTTGTACATTACCGTGATCAGATATAAAATATAGGATTTGTTTTCATTCTGATAACCGTGTTTAAGGAAAGATTTTTTTTAAAGCAACACTGAATGGATTATAAATGTTTTCCTT
Source organism: Sinohyriopsis cumingii (assembly GCA_028554795.2). NCBI lineage: Eukaryota > Metazoa > Mollusca > Bivalvia > Unionida > Unionidae > Sinohyriopsis > Sinohyriopsis cumingii. Next base: position 99,660,776 of record CM068831.1, read on the forward strand.
CTTAAAAGTGCTGACTTGATAGTTGTTTAGAAAAACAGTAAAAAACGCACCCAACTGCACGTCTTTGTAGCTATGTGTTCCCTCAACTGGTGAAGTACTGTATGTATCGGCTAAGTAACATACTGTAAGTACTGCTATATACTCCCCCCCAACCCCTCTGCATCAGTTACTAAACAGCTTGGGTGGTTGTCTAATAGGCACTCAAAGGTCAAAGGAGGTAAAGTTAGAACAAGAAATATGTTACGATGGAACTGACGGCTTAGAGGCGAATCTGCGAAATCTATCAAACCTCAAAGAAAGACGTGGAATTCAAATGCTAAATGCATCGTCAAGAATTTGGAATAGCAGCCAGAGGTGTATATTGGGGCAACTTGTTATCTTAGGATCACGACTCATTAGATCATACTAGAAGGTTATTTTCCAATAGGTAATATTTTTTTGTGAAAATTCTACTTGTTACATTAGGTCAAGTAGAGAACTATATAATCTTGAGATTGTGAGGACTTTGTCAATCGTACTTTAACATCTAGCATCTTCAAGTTGTATTATATTGTGACCAGTTTGAGCTGAACTTTATTGTCTTCAAATTATAAAATTCAAGTGATTATTTCTATGGAAATACAAAAGTACTCTGATGAAATTCTTGCACAGAGACATTCACTGGAATTCATACTGAATTTAAATCTGGAATTATATTTCTGTGATTCAACAAAGACTGTTAATACATCAACACTTAAATAGGTATCACAGTCACTTCATAGACTTCAGTTTTGGGATATGTTCTGGACTTTTACTGAATTTTATTCAGGACTTTATATCACTAGGACTTGTGTCTGTAATTCTTGGATTATTTTTGGATTTAATTCACAATACAGTTAATTGTTTTTATCTCATTTTCACTTTGTATTCTAGGGAAATAACTATTTCTACCATATGTCGTACTTTTTACTGTTTTCTGGAAGCTCATGTGCAACTATAAATATATATTAATACTAATCAATCAGTGGGAGCGTCCTGAACGAATAGTGACCAGTAACAAGTTCAAATACGTGTCGAGCAAAACGATAATGTCCTATGGGATTAACTGCCTGTTACAATCAATACTACGGTTGATTAAAAAGCAACAGACGAGCTAGCAGAAAATAATGTAATATGGTAATTTGCAGATATAAATAGTCGTTTAATATACGTGGTTGTTCAATATCGATAGCAACCTTCATTAGATGAGGATCGAAGGATTCTATACAAGATGATAATTGCCTGAAATTATAATAAAGACAATCCTTCTGCTACAAATATACCTGATGAATGTAATAGAAGGGTTATGCGCACGTGGCATAGACTATATATATATATATATATATATATATATATATATATATATATATATATATATATATATATATATATATATATATATATATATATATATATATATATATATATATATATATATATATATATATATACATACATACATACATACATACATACATACATACATACATACATACATACATACATACATACATACATACATACATACATATATATATATATATATATATATATATATATATATATATATATATATATATATATATATATATATATATATATATATATATATATATATATATATATATATATATATATATATATGAATCATCAGTTTATCTCAGAAGAACGAAATTGGCTCATTAGCATAGTATCGAGCTGTCCTCTAATCTTTCTGATCCCGCATAATATCTCGTCTTCTAATGGCCCACATATTACCACATGATTAGCTGCATGCTCTCAGAAACCAGATTTGTTCCACCTTTTCCTATACAAATTAGTCCTCCCCATGAAACAAAAAAAAATCAATGTTGGAAATATTGCACAATTTTGTACTCCAAAATTGCAATCTTGGTTATCAAAAAACCTTCAAGTATTGTAATTGACCTTTGCGAATGCAAACAATCCTCGACAGATCCTCTCTTTTTATTCTCGAGTAAAATGCAAGAAATCAGAGCATCGTCACATAACTATACGTCTTTCTAAACAGACGTTTTGAAAGAGCGAGGCATGTTTGGACATGCAATCGCAACAGCAGGTGCCCAATCTCGAGTCGAACAAAGCCTCTAATTTTACCACTGGGATTACAACCACACTCAGATCTTTGAACTCAATTAATTCTGATAAGAAATAACAAATCGTACCTGAATAATTCCATTTCCACACTGAAATCCTTGCACAATATGAAATTTGTCAACCCTTTATTATTCGAAATCTTGCACCAGTGTGACTTTCTCAATAATCTGGAAGAGTTTAGTTTTTTTGTATTGTAGGATACATAGTCATATTTTTGGCATTGAGGGTACTGGCTAGGAAGATAAGTATCAAAACTACTCTGCACTTACCCGTTTCCGAATGGAACAATCCATATACTGACTTCAGATATGATATAAATTGTGATTTTCTTCATTCAAGGCAAAATCTGTCCAATGTAAGCTCGACAAAGCCACTATTCGAGTGTGGTTTCCGTCACATAGAACGTCTCAAAGATGAGGTGACATTGTACCGATCGCGCATCGGACACTCGTACCGGACTCGTGCATAACACCAGAACGGTGAGCCTAGGTCGGAGTGCAAACTGTGCCTGTATCGACCGACAGTGAAACACAGTTTTATCGAGTGTGCCACCTTCCATCTTGTGAGACAGAAGTATATGATGGAAACTAGGTGAAGAAACTCGATGTTATTTTCTGAGGCAATGCTATTGATGTGAATAACGTTGATCCAGTTATATATAAATCGTCATCTCTTACCTGATATACATGCTACCAAACTTAAACATGTTTAAGGTCATCTTTTATCTTCTTGTACCTAATGTTTACATTTATTTGGTTGTGTTTATTTTCATTTGGTAGCGTCTATCTCTATTTATGTTTATTTCTATTTGGTATTGTTTAGTATTTATCTTTTTTTTTTGGCATTGTCTGCCTTTATTTGGAAGCTTTTGTCTTTATTCAACAGTGTTTATCTTTATTTGGTAGTGTTTGTCTTTATTTGGTATTGTTTAGTATTTATCTTTATTTGGTGTTGTTTATCTTTATTTAGTAGTGCTTAAGTTTATTTGGTAGTGTTTGTCTTTATTCAGTAGTGTTTATCTTTATTTGGTAGTGTTTATTTTGATTTGGAAGTGTTTTATTTAGTTGTTTTTATCTTTATATGGAAGTGTATGTTTTATTTGGAAGTGTTTATTATCATAAAAGATTTTAGCACAATGCTTCCTTTTTGCATTTTTTAATTTACCGTTTTCATTTTTGAATTATTTATCTTCCAACATATATGAGCAATCGCTTTGTACATTTTCCTAAAGCCATGATTGTGTTGAGGTATAGGAAGATACATGTATACTGTAAATCGACACCATGGAACCTTTATTGTGCTGAAGTTAAACTTTAATGCATACATCCTTTAATTTATACACATTTCATATAATTGTGAAATCTGTACCCGTATTATATCTTGCAATTATTCATGTTTACCTCTTTTGGAGGGGTTCATCTTCCTATTTTATTTTGTGCAATTAATATTCATATTTTGTTTTAACTTTACACACACACACACACACACACACACACACACACGAACGCACGTACGCACGCACACACACACACACACGCGCGCGTTTGAACTCTATCGTTGATCGGCACAATATCGCCGTTATTTTGCTGACGTGCCATTAATCGTTTCCAAAAGGGGTGTGTGTGTGTGTGTGTATGTGCTATTTGGATTTTTAATGTAGTTTTTTATATAAAAAAGTCACTCATATCGTTATGATGTCTGTAGTGTGGCAGTTTATAGTGATGTCTAGCACTGGGGCATCATGCCGCAGACATGTAGCAATATGTCCCACCCAGTGACATTATCCTGACACCAGGCCGACCAGTCCTAACACTAACCTCTTAATGCTGAGCGCCAAGCGGGGCACCTGTTAGAGTCTTTTGTATGACTCGAACCCATGATCTCCCGCAACCGAGGCGGACGCTCTAACTACTAGGCCACCGGAGCGGTCCGTTTCCAAAAGGAAGATTCCAGGTTTTAACTATTGGATAAATAGCTATGATCTACGTGGTATAATATGCGGAATGGAAATATCCCTAAAGAAGTTTCGGAAAACTGAACTCTTAATTGGAGAGTGGCATTCCTCACGTAGATTAAATCGTATATATGAGTTTGCACTGTGTTGATCGCATAGACGGGACAGGTATCTAACATGTGCGTACTTCCAAATGGCGAATGTCAGCCAGAGTTTATACCATGTCAGTGAAACATATTCTTCTTAATTGCATTAACTTCCATCCCTTGAGTCATTAACAAAAGGCTTACTCCGGAAACGTTATGACCATACACCAACAACAACTTTTGGACGTTCTGAGATTGTGCATTTTATATACAAATGTCGACCCCATGATATAAGGCATGTATATATTTTGCTGTTTCATTACATACCATTTAAAAAACCCTTAATTAACTTTACATTTTGTCTTGTATTGCTACATATTTCAGTTTTTAAGTTTTCTAACTCAAGTTTAATCTTTTACTCAGCACCTTATAACTAATAATGTTCTGACCTTCGCTAAATCTCATGAGTATCCACGTGACACAAGCATAATCTTGAATGACGAACCCCTAACAGAATGCATGAACTGACAGTGGCCAATGGCAGTATAAGACATTTCTTCGATAGATAGGGGAAAGTGCCTTGGTTGCCAATTGTCCAGGTAAAATGGGTAGAATACGGTCGCTAGTGGCCTTATCGGGAAGCATCTGTTGTATCTACTGTATAGAAGTGTCCAGTCTATCTTCTTCTACCCTGTGATACAGAAAGTTCCTTAATGTGAATTCGAAAAAGAAGCTTTTAAATGATGTGCCGTCAGAGAGGATTCTGAACTTAGAGTGCGATTTATATTGCAAATAAAGTTTGATCCAATTATTTTCTTCTTCTACACGTGGTACAGAAGTTTTTCAAAGTGACCTCGAAGAAAAAGCTTTGAAATTATGTACCACTTGAGAGGATTTATTTAATAAAACCTTTGATCCGATAATTTTCAGGAATTTATTTCTTTTATTCTTGTTTTTATATAATATTTCTTAAATTTGGCATAATTTTCTTTTGATATTTTTTATATCTTGTTGTAGTACATACTTACGTACATATGAAGATTCATCTTTGTACTGATTTTAACAGGTTTTACCTTTTGATTCTTAACTCTTTAGTTTTATTCTGTGAAAAAAAGACAAATAAATAAATACATACTCAACAGAAAAAATGGCGAATAAAAATAATGTATGTAAACTTGTCCAGTCCTAATAAAATTGTTTTGTTGTATCAGCTTGCTTAGCGACACATTAGAATATGTTAAGATCGTAAATGACGCAATCTTCTTTTCGTTTATTGTGAACCGTGTACAGTGCAAGTGTGCTTATATTTCAACGTTACAGAGCGAATGCATCGTTAAATGAGAGCAGAAGAAAATTTCAAAGGCGTGTTGAGTACAAATAATTTCGAAATAATTTCCTATGGGATTTATTGTCTGCAATCATCAGTCATCTGCATGACTAATTGAAAAGCCCAGGTGAAGTCAGCAGATGAGGATTAAACACGGTCTACATTTTAGAAACACAAATTGGCCTCGTAAGTATTGTAGCTGACAAGTATGTGTTAATACTCCGTTAAGTGAAAGATGTTTCGTGAGATTGCATTTGATTGACAACGTGTATGTGGAAAAAAGATTAATTAAATTATAAAATAAACAACACCAACACGTAGAATGTGTGATCGGTTTCGCTTTATTGCTTCATCAGACTAAATTAAAACCGAATCCAATATCATTGCTTACGTCATTAAATATATTCTGTTGTTATATGCTCATTTGATTCTCCTTTAATAACTTTTCATTGTCAGAATCGTTCACTATTTTACGATACTGAACTCGCGCGCAACATCATATTGCACTCATAAAGGAACAACTACTTTCTATTGTAAACAAACAATGGACGCAGACGCTAGCACTTTTGATTTGTAAACAAATCATGTAAACTCGCGTAATAGGCGCTTTACGTTTTGGTTGATTAAATTTGTGTCTGAATGAAGTAAAGCAGATGGTACGTGGACTGTCACATACCAGCTGTTTGGCACATTCCGCGTTAACTATTTTGATACAATGTTTTGGATTTAGGCTAGCTATACAGTAAACGCAGAAAGGGTCGTTACAAATAGCATGCAAGTGACAAGGCATAAACTGTCTTCTTTAGCTGGTAATAAGAATGGCAAAAATATACTTAGTTTTACATCCTGAATTTCCTCAGAATATACTTTCTTCGTTCTGCAAATCCGAATTACACGAGCCATGTCATAGGTTCTCAATCTTGATTACACATTTGAAATTTTACTGTAATTTCGAAATAAGTGCAATTACATCCTCCTTACTTCACTCAAAATGAAATAAGCATTAAATTCCATAGCGTCGTTTGATAATTGCAATTGAAAGACTTCATATTTTCTCCACATTGTCATTTCAAACATTCAATGACAGAAACAGAAACATATTCTCAGATGTCAACACGCTTCTCCCTCGCTTCTTCAATTAGATGTATTTCATGTGGAATTGTCACATATAAATCCAGTCCATAATCACGAAATTTCGTAGAATCGACAAAAATACCAAAATCTATTCATTCCAGATCAAATGGAAAAGTTGCTGCAATGTGCATTCATTCACAACATGACTCCAAATTTAAATTTTAACTAGACATGCCATTTTCTTTCGAAAATGTATGTCTAGCGCGTACCTAAGTTCAAATTTATCTGGGCGGAGTTATGTGCACAGTAATAATGTTGTTGTTGTGTAATGACGAATAGTTTGGAATACGGCATACATTCAGTTGCTTTGTTTCTTGTAGTGTATTTTGTTAATATAATTAAGCATTAGGCAGAATAAGAAAATGGGCATATAATTAAAAGGTTACTGCATTTGTAAAGGAAAATATGAACTCCTTTTGTCGGATGGATATACTGCACTCCCAAGGTCTTGCAGTATTCCATCCGAAAAACTCGTTCATATTTTCCCATACAAATGCAGTAATCCATAATTTCTAAGTGATCAATGATATAAAATATATGACATAAACACCAGGCCGCCATAGCCTACATTTTTAACCTATTTATCTCATTATTCAACGAATAATTGACATGGAAATATGTATATTTAACACAGATTAATGATATTTTAATACATAAAAATGCATAAAAACTGGATCTTAAAGATCCATATATCTCTGTTGATAACTATCTAAACAAATTATGAATAAATAGAGATAAAGTTTTATTAATATTTGTATTAAGTATAATAATCAATTAAGAAGTTTTAAAACATTATAATATAAAAATATATTTTGATATATATTATTGAACAGTGTTCAATATTTAATCAGAATTCAATTTATATAATAGCAAATTATGGAGTGCATAATAATTATAATCAAGTATTTTATGAATAGTTAATTATTATTTATTGAGAATTAATTTTAAAATGCCCTTTCATCTTTAACGAATTAGCATAACTTATTTTTATGAAAGTAGCTTATACTTTCACTAGTTAAGTTATTCTGAAAATTAATTGTAAACAGGGGACATAAATAAATAAAAATGATTAATGAATGTCGTACCCTGTTTTGGAATTTAGACCTTTTGGATATACCGTATTAAGACAGTGAATCCATTAGGTTTCCTTTAGCAGACGTTCCATCTCAGAATCAGCTATAACAATAGGTTGAAATGAGAAATCTTGCAAAGCATGGGAACTCTTGTTACAATCTGCGGCAACATAGGATGAAAATGATTGATCGATATATTTTTTATGTCTGTTCTATGTTGGTTCATACGTTTAAATATGTGTTGACTTGTTTGTCCAATATATTGGATGCTGCATTTTTTGCATGTGATCAAATAAATAACATTTGATGTTGCACGATTAGTATCACAACGAACATACCACATACATTAAAAATACATGGCATTTAAAATGTTGGTATAAAGCAAATTGATATACCAATACTTTTGGTATATCAAATTGTGATCCGCCGATGGCGCAATAATACGAATATATAAACATTCTTTCAACTGCAGGCATAATGTAGCAACAGGGGATGATTTTTTCATAATTACAGAATATATAAAAATGGAATGTTTTTTTTACATAATTTGAGTGTGCAGATTTCAAAAATGAACCCATCTTTATGATACCTTTTCAAATAAATTCACAGAAAGCATTCAAACACATGTACCGTCCACCATTTTTAATACTAGTCTTTGGCAATTTTTGAAAATTCTTGACCTCATGTTATTTCAAGCTGAAATTTTCATATTTCTTACATATATTTTATATAGAAATGTTTTGTGAACATTCAGCTTTAAGAATAAATTGACTTTTTATATGTTCCAGGTAATTCAGAAACCCCCCTGTGCATCTTTTTCACCTCCCCCCCCTTTTTGCATGAAATACTATATTTTTGAGTCATACAAAAGATGAAGTTATATGTTGCTTTTAAAATGGAATGCTTTCTGCTTAATTTGAGTGTGCAGATTTAAAAAATGAACCATCTTTATGGTATCTTTTCAAATAAATTCACAGGAAGCATTCAAACACATGTACCGTCCACCATTTTTAATATTGGTTTTTGGTCACTTTTTGAATTTCTTTTACCTCATGTTACTTCAAGCTGAAAATTGCATATTTTTTTACATATGGTTATATATAAATGTGTTGTGAACATTCAGCTTCAAGAATAAATTTACTCTTTCTATGTCCAGGTACTTCTGAAGACTTTCTGTGCCTTTTTATCACACGCCCCCTAACATTTTTGCATGAAATAGCATAATCATGAGTCATACCAAGTTGAAATTGTATGTTACTCTTAAAATCAACAGTGAATATTCATTACAGTGTTCTTGTACAAATATACATTTATCTGAAATCACAATTTAGTAAATAACAATTGATATTTTATAATTTAGTTATCATAAGATATATTTGGTCAGTTTTCATATTTATAAAATAAAATCAATGACAAAAGGTTTTCCACTAAGTTTTCATTACAGTAAGTCAGGATTTCTTTAGTGTCAACTTAGGATGGTGCAACATTAAATTTTGGACGCCCTAAATTTGCGATATTTTCATAATAATTATGACCATTGTTTTGAGCAATATTACATAGTTCCTGAAGTATCAGAGATAGAGAATAAACTGGCACTGAGTTGGTTCTCAAGAAATATTTATGATTATGTATTTGTTTAAATGGAGAAATACTAAAGATCGATTCTCTATTCCTTGGCTTATGATGACAATATTCATATAGATATTCACAAAAAATGGCATGACAATTTTAAAAAGGAATTTGTTTTCATTCTTTAAAATTCTGAAAAATAGTTGAACTTTTACCTGTTTTCCGTCCCTAATAAACATGAACATTTTAATTTTAATACCAGTGTCTCTGGATAAGAATCGTACGTAGAACATATGACCTGACATTGATAATATCTCAGTGATCACAATCACGTACATATTATCAATACGTCTAGTATCAATGAGTCGGTGAGTGATACTCCCGTCGAGTCTCTAACCTCGAAAATATATTACACAACAAAAGTTGTACAACTATTTTGTAATAAGTTTGGTATAATGAATGACAGTACGTCTGTATAATCCGATTCCTTGCTATAAACGTCTTGTTGTCATTGTTTACATTTTGTATGTACCTATGTGCCGGGAAGAGTTACCGTTCTTGCTAGCATGGGTGACCTTTGAAAAAGACGTAATTAGTGGGTTTTCCGCAAATATTCGCACACATTTTACCATTATTCTCGTAAAAGAACTCCAAAGTATTTAAAAATTAGGCGTAGGTGAGCGTATATGTTCGTTTATTTAGTTTTTCAGCGTTTTGAAAAATTCGTTGTTTGTTTTTCTCCGCTGAATAAGTTGTAGAAATGGCCCAGTGTCATTACGCTAAATATAGATTTTTGACCTTTCAACCATGAATACATTCGGATGTAATTATGTCGGCTTTTTACATATTAAAGTGGAGAATGTACCGAGTGTAATGAGGTTGACATTTTGAGAAAACGTTAATCTTGATCGCCAGAGCCCTCTAGCGGCGTCCCCTGTTGCTATTAGCCTAATGATCATTGATGAAATTAGCATATGAAAATAACGATAAAAAGTATTAATAGTCCCTGATTTTTAAATGAAATTGAAATGGTACTCACTTTCATCGGAATCCTTTCTTTTTTCCATTCCCCTCTCCACTCTCGTGCGTAAGGGACAAAAAAAGCAAAAATCGGGAATGAGAGAGAAAAACATGGCGCTGGACGAAAACATTAAAACTGAACTTGTACCATCTAACATGCAGTAATCTGGTTCGTCGTAACGGTATGTTTACGATTTCCAAGGGATCTATCTACAGTGTTCATAATATCAATGATACATAGTTGCAATACCAGTCGAAATTAGGCCTATATGTTAAATTTGTCGGTTACAAGACACACATACTGTATCATATTTAATGCTTTGTAGTTGTTCTTACTTAAACTTATTATTTGTTTTAAATGTGATTATTAATTATTAAATATAAAAATGGCCAAAATGGTCGCGCCCCCCCCCCCCCCTCTGGATTATCGTAGCGGGCGAAAATCCCTGAAAATACGAGCGTTCGGGATTTTCGCTTTTCTCATACGACGATGTCGCTGGACTATTAATGACGGTAAAGTTTAGTCAAACTTTCCAAAGAGAGAGAGAGAGAGAGAGAGAGAGAGAGAGAGAGAGAGAGAGAGAGAGAGAGATTTATCCTAGATAGCGCCTACGAGGGTATGTTAAATATAAAGTTAACTTATCATTATGGTTTTACCCATTTTCCTTTGTCTTGGAAATTGCTTTTTGTTTCTTGGCAACTTAATAGGGTCGGTTGGTTGATTGTAGATTTTATGACGTACCAGCACTATAAGGTCTCACTGGGTAGTTTCGTATTTTGACACCTAATTTTTAAGGTAGAAGGCATGAACCTAATTATCACAAGCCTAGCATTTATAAATTCAAACAGACGCTAAATTTGTAATGTGGTTTAGATTTATTTTGAGTCAGGATTGGAAATCGGTTGGTTTGTTGGTGACTGCCTGTCACAGTTAGACGAGCATTGGAGATCAAATGCGTAACTTTGGCTGCAAATGAGCAGCCGACTTGACTTACGTATTTACGTGTCTGCTACAGAGATGAAGACATAAAAAATCTTGATGGTTGAGGGGTGATGAAAAGTATGCTAATTTGTTATAGTACTAGTGAACTTTATTCATGCATAGGACACATGTTGATTCTTTTAGCTGCCTTCTCACACGAAAATATTCAAAATAGCTCTTTGCTGTCAAAATGAATGTAAGATGTAGGGGTTGGTGGCAGTGTTGGTTCAGTATAAAAGCTACCAGTTGTATCAGGAATTAACCTGATTGCCGCAGTCAAAATCTCACATGTATGCTTTCTACAAAATTATTAGTTTGTTTTTATTTTTGTATTCAGTGTAAAATTATTCTAATTTTTCTGCAATTGGTCATTGTCGGATGAAATTCACCAGGTAAACTGTTCTAATTTAATGACGAGTGCCTTAATTTAATGCTTTTACATACATATCTACTCAGGATGTAGTTTCAATACATAGATTTCATTTTATTTCCAGAAAATTAATAAATTGTATAATCTTTAGAAATGTTAATTAAATAAAAATAATGGCTTAGATGAACTTTCAGTATATTAAAATATTTTAATTACCTCTTGTTGGTTTGTCATTTCGTTTAGTTTCCATTCCACGCAAATTTCCATGCGTCAGTACGTGAATACCTGACAGTTCAGGTTCAGTGTACATTGAACAATTTAACAGTGTTTGTAGTGCAATACTTTCTTCATAAAAATATATTTAATGTTTAAATCATGATTGTATGTTATATTGATTTAATAAATGTGAATTTAAATAGAAACCCCAAAAGAAAACAACCATCTTATCAGTTTGCACATGTGACTGTGAACAACTAGAAAAATCGTAGAACTACATTTTGTAGCGGACACACTCGCTGTTATGTGAGGAGTTCATTCACTTGGTCAATACAGAGTTGCCCGGAGCATATCGTAACTCCATTCCATTCAAAGTACAAATATGTGTATTTGTATGTGATATAAATAAATAAGACGGAATATTTATTCATATATTTGTGTAAATATCGTACAATTTTCAGATTACATAACATGCCCAATGACGTTTTTTTTTTGTTTCGTTTTCATTTTGGCTTTTGAAACATCAAGTATCGGACGGTACATGCAATAACTTTCAGCATGATTTTTCTTTGCTTATGCTGGCACATAAAAACTCTTAAATTTGCTGGGGTCTTTAGACAACATTTCTGATTGCCACTAGCAAATTCATCTAGAACAACCTTCTTAAAATTAGTTTAATTCTGTTTAACTTTCCTTGCATCAATTACATAAGTTTTAAAGATACAATTATTTCACAGATTCCGTCCTATTACTTCGGTTCGCCTTTTAAATCAATATCGATCCAAGTGACCGGATGTAAAATTGCAAACAGTATGATTTAAAAAAGAGACTGCTTGTAACAACATGCTCTACAAGTCAATAATAAATGGATACTCACAAATATTCATATTTGTTGTTTTTATTTATCAGTCACTCTTTCTCTCTTAGCATCATTTTATACTCGTTTTTAACCAGAAGTATGTTTATGTAATACACGTATGAGAACACACATTATTTCCAGGATATACATCCCCACGCACCAGATGAAAGGAGACAGGCATACATACAGACAGACAGGCATTTAGGTGAGAGCCACAAATGTCATACACATGCATAGTCTTTCTAACATCCATATTTCTCCAAATTGTATACTCTAAAATTTCCAACCGTTCAAGGAAATAAAATTAAAATAATCCTCAAGGAGACTCGTATGTAAGCCTGTTTGTTCAAGCGTGGTTGACATTTGTGCTTTTTGAAAAAACTCAAGTTATTTCATGAAAAATTTAAGGAACATTAATAGAAAAGCAACAGTCTAAATCAATCATAAAAGAACCTAAGAAGTTAGAATTTGTTCTCGTTGTAGTTCAACCTCCGTTAACTGCTATGATTGAAGTTGCAAAAAATAAACATATTTTCATTATTCTTTAAGCGAGATAAATTACAAGAACTTTTTACTCAGTGATACACTTTCGCACAATCAAATAATACAAACTAGAGCATAAGGCAGCAATGGAACGATAATGAAGTTCTGAAATGGGCAGAGAATATTTATTTGAAAACTGGGAGCAGCGCAAGTTGGTGAAAAAATAAATAAACGATGTAAAACCAATTCATCAAATATTGATAGAATTTCTTTCTAAGATAGTGAGATATCGATCCTGCTTGCATAATGTGAGTGGTCTGTCACATTTTCTTGATCTACATCTGCCATCTTAATTGATTGAACTATCCGGAAGTGAGTTGCACCGAGATGCCCTCTGGTGTTTTCAAGGGGAGATACTAACAGTGAAACCCCTATATCACTCGTTATATAAATGTTTCATTAAAAGGAAACTCGGCAAGCCTCGTTTCCTTTTAATGAAAACTGTATCCATCTCGTGGTATATCATTTATATAGCGTATATACGATACACATATTCTATATTTATCTCTATTTATTCATAAATGTTTAGAAAAGAAATATTAATATATAAGATCAGTTCAATGTTTTCTATCCAATTATTAACAATGAATTAAAAAAATAGGTTTTATATCCGATATCTCATTTTATGCAATGAGATAATTAATACAGAGAAACAAACTATCCAAGTACTTTTACAACCTTTAGATTATAAAGTAAGAATAACACCGGATTTTTTAAAATTTATTTATTTATTTATATTTTTTTTAACAGCTACTTTCCAGCCATAACTATTCCTTAGCGAGTTTATTGGGTTGGTCAAACGGGGCAAATTAAAGTGGTGATATTGAAAGAAATATTTGTTATTATTTTGTTGTAATTTCCTCGATTAAATGATTTCTCTTGGGATAGTTTCTATGACGTACGCGTGTCTAGTTATGGATGTTTTCTATCACATACGCACACTAATCCATCTCATCCGCTTCAAGCTAATAAAGCGGCGAGTTCGTCAGTCTTTATACTATTAACTTCATTGCCAGCTTTCAAACGAAGTACCCACCAGGTATTTTAGTTCTAAGAAACGCTCTTACACTCCATTCGAACCCATTGATCATTAAGGTCTAACCCTGGCATCAAGGGCATGTTACCTATATATTAATTACAGTAGGCAGGGTACAATTTACATGACTCTTCTTTCTGGATTAATAAATATCAAATGCGATGTCTGCAGTGTGACAGTTTATAGTGATGTCTAGCACTGGGGCATTATGCCGCATACATGTAGCATGATGTCCCACCCAGTCACATTATCCCGACACCATACTGTCCAGTCTTAACACTAACCTCTTAATGCTGAGCGCCAAGCGAATATAAATGTATCTATGTGAAACACACTATGAACTGTTTCAACGGAACATTTGATAAACAACAAATAATTTAGGAGCATACTTTAATCATGATTGTGTGGTATGAAACTCGTAAAGGAAGCCTTGCTATAGTAGCTTTTATTATTGTCATCAGTTCTGAAATTATTTATAATATGCAAAACTGATCATTTTAAACAGAATCATGAACTTGTTACATCTCATACTGGAACGCTATCTCACTGAAACATTTCATGCACTGCTGTAAGATTAAAACATTGTGTATCGGAGAAATTATAGCCTACTTTGTCTTTGTCTTTATAGACACGACGATAATTAATTGGTAAAACACAATTATTTGGTTAATACAATGCGTAATCAGGGCCAATAGGATCATTGCTAACTTATACGACGTCACATGTACTTGGGCAGGAAATTGCTTTGGTGTTCTGTTTCTCCATTAATTGATTGCTAACTTATACGAGGTCACATGTACTTGAGCAGGAGATTGTTTTGGTGTTCTGTTTTCCAAATAATTGATTCATCGCCTAGCACAGATACAACGTTTAGGGAAAAATCACACCAATCAAAATCAAGAAACGTGTGATAGAAACCCATATATCCGCTGGCCTGGAGAGTTAATGTATTCAAACATTACTTGCCCGAGCACCGGCCACACATCAGGATAAAATGACCTCTACTCATCTTCTTCAATACTAGAAAATGTTGTTGTTGTTTTAGGGTTTAATGCCATTTTTGAGCACAAGATAGGCTATACATGGTGGCCAGTATAACTGGTGCAGGAAGAACCCTGGAAAACCCAGGGAAGAACCACCGGCCCACGAGAAGGTACTGGCAGGCTTTCCCACGTACCCACACTAGCCGAGCCTTAGCCTCAAACTCACGCAGTAATACCAGAAATATGCTTTATTAACTTTTATGAACAGATTCAGCAATGCCAGTCAGAAGGTATCTTAGCACACCTTTCTATGTTCTCTGTGCATCTCAGGTAAAATGTAATCAACCATTTGGTGTTGAAGGAGTTTAAATGTCTAGTTACTTAGTTTACTTTATCCGTGGTTACTTTTATGTCATCTTCACTGCTTTTCAGTTCATGCGATATTTTCAACTATTTTTTTATTTGCAACATGTTGTCTAAATTATTACTTATATAAATGTTTTTTTTTTGTTTTTTTTAAAGCTGCTGCGTTTTCTGTAATATTTTCATCCAACCCATGTATGGATGTTTTCAATAATCGAACTTCATTTTCTTATGTAAATCGCCATCCTGTTCTGACCCTTTCCATCAGCAATATTTACAACAGGTGCAGTTATTTCAAGGAAAGTTGTTGTGACAAGGATTGCCCTGTTTTCATTATGAAATATGTGCACCCTGTCATGAACTTTGACAGATGGGAATGACTACAGAAGAAGCGTATCCTTTGTTTATGTATAATTTTTATCCTATTTATATCGCCTCATGAACCGCAGTCTTGAACTGAGTGATAACAAGACACCATTATAGTACATTCATAACATAATTGTTGAGAACAACTCTAACAACAAACTCATAGTTGATGGTCAGTGCTGGATTCATAATGTTCAGAAAGCACGCTGACATCAAAGCCATCATCGATGTCCTGGTATCAATATTCATGTCATTAACTTCCAGACATATATAAATAGTGTTCTTTCTGATATTTCTGTCCTGACTTGGAGCGAACGGTACAATAAATGGTCTTTTAGAGTTCAAAGTGATAAACACAATATATAATAGAATACATTTGTTAGTGTTTACTAAGTTAAAATCATACCGGAAATTCTTATTGGTTGTTCGATGTTTCTGTGTAGATAATCCTGGGATTTTTTGTGTGCAGATGTCAATTTTCTAAAGGATAATTGTTGTAAGTTCTAGACCATAGTTCTTTGTAGCATCAAGGATCTTGCTGACTATATTGGGAATAGACCGGGGTCATCAAAATGGAGAAGGATTGCGACTTTTTTCAATCGATTGTGAAATTTGAAAAGTTGAAAATGCCTGTACATCTGTATAGTAGTGTCAATAAAGCATAAAGCAGATATTGCACAAAAACATTTATGTTGCTTTCGTCATGAAAAAGAATTCTTTTCGCTGTTCGAGTGGTCGCGTGTACGCTTCAGTTGCATGTACTGGGGTTTTATTTTGACCCAAAAAATACACCGAGCATTGTTCCCTTTTGGTATATCATTAAAACTACACGCTTTTGATTCGTCAAAAATCCCGCTTGTGACGTATGATTCGATAGTTTTTACCGCAGAACGCAGTAAAATGTTTAATTATCACAACCCTTCAATAGTACTTAGCAAATATGCAATACCTCATTGCATGATCTCATTCTCTGTGCAATAGCACAATGACGTCACAATCAGTTTGGTTTTATACGTTAAAGAAGGCATCTGATGATTGCGTAGGACAAATACAACATTGCTTGCTGATTACACTGGTCAACAGTGAAATCATTACTGACTTGAAAAGGCCCTAATCTGTAGTATTTTGGTGTGCCGAACACGAATATAACCGTGAAAAATTTGTATTGGCTCTCGTTTTGAAGATATTCATATACCTCATTTTCTATGTTTCACTGTGTAAATTTCTCCAGTAGGACTGCAGCAACATCCGGAATAATGATGTAACATTGCATAATACCATCATGCTCACATCATCCACAGTTGATTGCATCATTTTCTGATGCAATGCAATACTAATGCCATGCGGCTGCTGAAGTAAGTTGACGTCAGCAGTGTACTATACATGTGTAGGCCTATTATACTAATGCCAGGCGGCTGCTGAAGCTGACGTAAGCAGTGTACTATATAAAGCCCAATCAGATAGGTTCAGCATTTAAAATATTTTAGACGTTGTGCGAGACAGTTCAAGCTACTGTTACATAAAACTTATTATTTTATCCATTTACGTATAATAAAGAACAGTAATGCCTCGAAAGTGTGTTAATACCGCGGACAATTTTTGCTATATTTGTGGGGAAGTGACATTTGCCAACCAGAAGAAAAGTATCAATTCTCAAGTGAAGAAGGCATATCATCTTTACTTCGGATGCAAGGTTGGTGACCAAGACAAGCCTTGGGCTCCGCATATATGCTGTGCTACATGTACAACACAGCTTTCACAGTAGTTGAATTGCAAAAGGTCATCAATGCCGTTTGCAGTCCCAATGGTGTGGAGAGAGCCAAGCAACCACCTAAATGACTGTTACTTCTGCTTGGTTCCTCCTCTTTCCGGCGGAATAACGAAGCGAAAGAAGTCGAGAATAGTCTACCCAAACATTCCGTCTGCATTGAGACCAGTTCCACATGGTGAGGGACTTCCTATTCCAGAACCTCCAGCAGAATATTCTCTTGATTCATCTGATGAAGACAAAGGTGAATCGACCTGTTCTTCTCCTGGTCCATCAGCATGCAGTGATCCAGATTTTCACTGTGGTGCATCATCAACCCCACACAGAATAACACAGGAAGAACTAAATGACCTGATTCGTGATTTGGACTTATCAAAGAACAAGGCAGAATTGCTAGGATCAAGACTCCAACAATGGAATCTTCTAGAAGAAGATGTCACAATTACTGCATATCGAAAGCGCCACCAGCAATTGGAGCCTTTCTTCAGAAAGGAAAGTAATCTGATATTCTGTTCCGATATTGAGGGCCTCATGAATGCTTTAAAAATCACTCATGACCCACAAGAATGGAGACTATTTGTGGACTCTTCGAAACTGAGTCTCAAGGCTGTGCTTTTGCACAATGGAAACATTCTTCCATCTATTCCAGTAGCGTATGCTGTCCACATGAAAGAGACATACGATAACTTAAGGCAGCTACTGAATTCCATTGAGTATAACAAGTACAGCTGGTACCTCTGTGGTGATTTGAAGGTAGTTGCCCTTTTAATGGGACTGCAGCAAGGATATACAAAATACATGTGTTTCTTATGCGAGTGGGATAGCCGAGCAAGGGAAATGCACTACATGAGGAAGGAATGGACTCACAGGCAGAATGTAGCCATTGGAGAGAAGAATATCCAACACCCAGCTCTGGTTGAGGCTCAGAAAATCTTGCTACCACCCCTTCACATCAAACTAGGTTTGATGAAGAACTTCGTGAAAGCCATTGACCGGACTTTGCCAGCATTCCGATACCTGCATGAAAAATTCCCTCGACTCAGCGAAGCAAAGATTAAAGAGGGAGTTTTTGTGGGTCCTCAGATTCGAGAGCTTTTCAAAGATGACCGGTTCAACAACTTGCTGGAAGGTGACGCGAAACAAGCATGGAATGCTTTTCGCCTAGTTTCTACAAACTTCCTCCGAAATGTTAGGGCAGAAAACTATAAGGAACTAGTAGAAGACATGTTGATGAAGTATAAGAAACTTGGCTGCAATATGTCTCTAAAGATTCACTTCCTTCATTCCCATTTGGATTTCTTTCCTAGCAACTGTGGTATTGTTAGTGATGAACACGGCGAACGTTTTCATCAAGATATCGCAACAATGGAACAAAGATACCAGGGAAAATGGTCCACTACAATGCTGGCTGACTACTGCTGGACACTCCTCAGAGATGCTCCCGAACAGCTGTACAAGAGACAGGCGAAGAAATCTAAGATGTAGTCAATGACTTGATTTTTTATAGGTAGGCTATTACAGTTGACCTTTTACTATTGGAATGCATTTCGTTATGTAAACATTAATTTCTTGCAGATTACAAAAAAACTAGAGCCAATTTTGCAATTTGACTGTCATATTCGTGTTCAGCACATAAAAATTGATAAGAATTGACTAATTTTATTTCAGTAACATGACTTTTGTAAAAATTTGTTGTCCAGTGTTATGTGTTTGCTACATGTCCGACTTACTTCTGTCCTCATTTTCATTTGTTTCGAAAAACCGGCTAGATCCAACTCAAGAAAAAAGATTTTTTATTAGAAAAACATTCATGAGTAAAGAACATATTTTTGTCGTCCTTTCTGGCTTGTAAAAAGTTTATGACACCATATGGAAGTACGGCATAATGGATGCTATATTCAAATTAGTTCTATATATCCGCCTACGTAACTTTACCTCCACGTTTTTGAAAGAGAAAATATGTAGTCAAGGCATGCATTCCCTTTCTTAAAGTCCACATTCAGGAGATCGGTGTACTTTACGCCAGCATAATGTCAGTCACCTATTTTGACTTCAAAGTTAACATAAAGAGGAAATGCCTTGATCCAGTAACCGTCAGCGTGTTATATGTGAATACTGTTTTAAGTTGCTATAGACCAGAATATGTATACTTGATCGTTAACTCCAGATAAGCTTAAACAGAAATGTCACAAAAAAGGGTAGGAATTTTCGAAAGCGAAAACTAAATGCACTTCAAACGATTGTATTGTATTCATGATGACACAAAGTTCGAACTGAACTGCTGTCTTATTCCTGTTATGGAGCAAACCAAATGCGTTGGCTTATTGTCAACTGCAGACTAATTTGATATTCCGCATATTAGAAACCGTAGGGTTAGAGGTCAAAAGGCCCTGGATTTAATACGAGTTGTAGCAAGCGCATATTGAGGAGCAGTTCGGAAGGTATTTTACCGTGTATGCGATCCTCAGCAAGGATCAAAACTTAAATACAGCTTGACCGTGTATGGATCAGCGTATAAATCGTACCTCCAGATGCTTGAGCTGATGCACAGTCAGAGACTTAGACATTTTCTGCAAGCATCTAGAAATTACCCTTCGGAAAATCTCTGTGTTTGAACAGTCAACGTTTCTTAGAAGAACGAAACTGCCTCTCCAATATGCCACTAGGCTGTTTTCTGATCCATATTATCCTGCAGATGACATGGTCGTTAGGCTCAATAACAAATATTGTACACTGTAACAAATTTCATTCTACCTTTTGGCATAAGGACAAGTTCTCACCCAGAAGTAGCCTATTCAGTGTTGCTATTATTGCAAAATGCTGTGTTCCAAAATTACCACCATGGTTATGAAAGCCTCCCAAAATAATATTTAATCTTTGTGAATGTAAAAGGTCATTAACAATTGTTCATGTTTTGCAGAGCAATATTCAGTGAAATCAGGGAGTCGTCATAGACATAAGTCCATGTATAGAAATGGTTAGAGAGATAGAGATAAAGTGGCAACACTCGATAGCACTAACTCGAATCGGTTGTTGCATAAAGCTGTCATTTGTACTGCACAAATTACGTTAATGCTAACAACTTTGAATTACATGAAAACTTCTAAGAAATACATTAATTGATTCTTTCGAATTCCCTTTCCACATTAAAAGCCTTGCGAAAGCTTAAATTGACAACCCGTTGATATACCAGTAATTACAAAAACATGATATGCTCATTCAGTTTGGAATAATACTATGTGCTCTTGGCGGTCTCGTTATGTTGGTATTAAGGATAATGCAAGGGCAGATAAGGCAGCAAAGGCTTCCCTGGAGTCACTCATTTTAGGATTGGATATTCCATATGTTGGCTTTAAACAGAGCATTAAGTTTGTATTTTAATCATGCTTGGAAAATTATGTGGAATTAAACTTCCACAAAGAAAGCTAAGAACATTAAACCCACTGTTGGAGAGTACCATCCATTGAATAAAAAAAAAATGATGTCGTTTTATGCCGCTTGCGTTTCGGGCCCACATACTTGATTAGTGCATATCTCCAGTACGGTGTATCTCGACCAGAGTGCATACCGTGCCATGCATATTGTGCCAGCGTCCACTGACAGTGGAACGCATTCTTGTTGAGTGTGTCTATTTCTAGAGACAGAAATGTTTTGACATGAATTGCATGAAAAAAATATACGATGGTGTACCACCCTAGAAAACTTAACATTTTTAGGGATTGAGGTTTCTATAACAAATTTGACCATATGTTTTAATGAATTTGTTTGTATAAATTTTTGTTTTAAAAATGCCATTATAACGTTTTGTATTTTTTTATGTGCGTCATCTTTACATTTATTTTGAAAGTTTATCTTCCTAATTTTATTTTTTTATATTCATTTTCACAGTTTTCGATCTTTAACGTTTTTGGGTGCTAATAGCCACAATTGCGCTGAGGTGGCGTAAAATCATACCTACCGAGGTAGCTACGTGCCTACCTTCCTACATGCAAACAGACATACCAACATACCAGACTTGCCTCCCATCATCTGTGTATCTTAAAACAAATACCGTGACTAAATATTTAACACTAACTGGATTGCCAATTAATTTGCTTACATGAAACTTCAGTGGATAGCAGAAATACAGTTAGTCAAACGCGATAACTGTTCATTATTTTAGCTTTGTTTGTAGGAATTCAGTTTAGTTTCCAGACTGCTAATATCAGTGTGTGAAGGTTTCGTTAAAGATCTGAGCTGATACTGAATTATAGAACCGTAAGCAGCCCCTTTTTCTACTGGGTAGCGTTAATGGCCGCCATACACTTTGGGGTTGGAAAGATATTAATGACAGATGAAGAAATAAGTGAATTCGTTTCAAAACATAATCTTTAAAGTTTCTTTATAACACTTGTACATCCTACCAAAGAATCATATAATGGTCCTTGGATCTTGTCATCTGCGATTCATCTCTTTTTACTGTGTGTGTGATTTGGATTTGTAGCTTTTTTAAAAAACAATTAGACATATGTCAGTTTATAGTAATGTCTAGCACTGTGGCATCATGCCGCAGACATGTAGCGTGATGTCCAACCCAGTCACATGATCCTAACACCAGGCCGACCAGTCATAACACTATCCTCGTAATGCTGAGTGCCAAGCGAGACAGCTGTTAGTACCATTTTTGTAAGTCTTAAGTATGACTCGCCGGGGATCGGACCCACGATCTGCCGCATCCGAGGCAAACGCTCTAACCATTAGGCCACCGGTGCGGTATCTCTCTTTTTACTAGACTTCTCTTAGGAAGTTGTTGGCGATCTATGAGGTAGTGACTATTTTCAAGTATAACAAGAATATAGACCAACCTCCAGAGAGGGAAATTTAATGAGGTTGATGGGAAAATGTTTCAGTTTCTCTGCTAATTAATTTGACCACTGATCATTTAGAAATCTTAACGGTTCGTATACTCTTATTTACTAGTATATTTAAAGATGTTTCTGGGGACACAATACGAAAAACATCCCAGTTCATAACTGTGTCAACAAACCATGGTGTAATGATGTTGGATGCCATCAGTCAACCGAGAGAGGTTCTTACAGAATTCATTCCCAATCCAACAACCAAACAAGAGAAATCAAAGATATTCTGTCCTTACGTTGAACTCTCGCTCCTTTATCAAATAAGTAAGGAATATGGTTTCAAATAACATATACAAAAATGAAAACAAGTGTGGGATGCATTGAAAAAAATCTCATAAATTGGCCTCTACACTGCTAGAAATTTCAAGCACAATGGCGGAAACATTCATCAAATATCCTTCACGAGATCACCATTTTGAAAGATTCCATCATATTAAAAGCCTGGAAGGAAAGTTTTATCGAATCGTTTAACTCCAAAGAGTCAACTGTGGTCCCAGAGAGCTAATAGACTCATTTTACGGATTCCATGACACTTCAGTAGGACCAGATGATAATCACTATCTGAGCTTAAAACTCTCCAAACAGTCCTCAATGCAATTCTTGGCAAAAGCAACAGTGATACATGTAACGAAACTTGGCAAGGGTCATACCGATCCGTCTCGTCTCATAAACAAATTGTATCCTGACCACAGAAAATTACGATCAGACTTTGAACGTGGATTCAGACACCCGTGAAGCACAATTGATCAACCATTCATAAGACAAGCATTTATGAAGAAAGATCACGTGGTATCCATGTTCATGGTCTTGCAGAAAGCCGCCTGCCTAACAAATGTTTTTATGATATAAATTTCAGACTTAAGGTCGGGGTACCAGACTTTCCAAAAGCTGTCCTCAGCCTATGGATTTGCCTCACGGCATTATATTGTCTGTTGCTATTTTAAACATAAAAATTAACAACATAGGCACATTCTTAAATGCAGGAACTGAGTGGTCATTATACGTTGACTACATTTTGATCGATTAATTACAGGTAAAAGGTATGCATGTTATTGAATATCAGCTACATATATATGCTTAAATAGAGTTCGTTCTGACAGGATCAGGAGAACACGTGTTCAAATTTCTAAACTCAAAACATGTCTGTATGCACTTTTGCAAATTCTGAAAAATACACGATGACCAAAAATTCTATCTCAAGTGTTCTCCTTGTCTCTCTTGTTCAGGGGCACATAAGTTTATAATTTATTTTGTACCCTAAAGCCAACTTTCCATCCACATACTAAATATCTCATGGGCAAATGTCAAAAGCCATAGAATTAATAAGAGTCTTGGTAAAGACAGCTGAGAGGAAGGATTTACTCAGGTTGTGTGCCTTCATCTCTGTAAATCATCATGACCGTAATGTTCTTCTCCACATCAACCTGATCCATATTTTACGTTTGCCTGCATCATTTACAGATATACCTGAATGTTGATCTGACATTGTTTATGCTCATAGTGCTGAACTTCATCATTGCTAACCACATCTTTAATACTCTTTATGAACAAATGTTTTACGCTCGATCATGATCAACTTTGAATGGAATGGAAGCAAACTATAGAGAGACGCTTCCGAATTAGATTTTCGGCTATGGAAAAGAAAGGAAATACATGTACGAGAGTGAATCCAACTTAAAGCCTGGACTCAAAATAGATAACAAAACATATTCTAGCTTTCAATTAGTGCATCACAGTCTTGAGTTATATTCAACATGTAATTTACTTATTTCTCTCTCTCTCTCTCTCCCATATCGTATGATGAGACTGATTGAAGGCAACCTGTTTGCCTTGGGTTGCATCCGGTGCCGTTGGAGGAGCTGATGCTATTTGAGTAGAAGAGAGGTTGACGGTTGCCACTCAGATCCAACACACTACTTTGGCGTCAGCTTCAGCTGGATGGGTAGTCAGAAGAGCCCGATCTGATCAAATGGCTAGTCACTCAAGCTAAAGCAGCTGTTAAGACTTTCAGTTTAACTGAATTATACACCTTTCAAGAATCGTCCTGGTGAGCAAACAACAGGGTTCCGAGGGCGGTGTGTAAAGTCATTTGAGTGAATACTATGTATCCCTGTACTGCACTGTCGTGAGAGCGTGAGCATAAATCTATATTCCTTGTTGGGCTTTGAGGCGGGTGATGAGCACAGATGTCGAAATATTATTTCGTTATGGGAAACCAACCAAAACTTCTACCGTTGATGTGAGACGTGGGTTTAAGAAAAGGTCAGGAATAATGTCTGCTTGAGGAAACATGTTTGTCCCATATGTTAACAGGAGGTCAAGGCGGATAGTTCTGTTCAGAGAAAATCTCTTGTGCAAATTGGCAGAGAGAACATAAATCATATTCTAGAGATTTCCCTCAGTGGAAAGATGAGAAAAAGATCCAACGTGTGAAACATTAGAAGGCATGAGCTTCCGGAGGCGAAACTATTTTTTGAAGCCAATGCTCCATTTAACACAGCCTGTAAAGTGGTTCTGAGGTTCCATATACTGACCTCAAATATTGTATAAATCAACATATTCGTCATGCTTTCCAATAAGCAGAATGCAGACTCCATAACGAAGTTAAGAGCTCAAACCCCGCTATTAGAGAGTGGCATCCCCCATATGGAACAAATATTGAGCAGATTGAGTGCCGAGTCAGTGTCTACTGATAGTGGAGAATATTCTTGTCGAGTTGCTGACTTACACACTGTGAGACAGAAGCATTTGATGTCATCTGCATAAAGATCTATTTGATGATGTGTCACCCAAAACGATCTTGAATTGTTTGACGCCCTTGGAATCATGAATACAAATGCGATCGACAGAAGTGCATACATTTATTGTTTTTGACAATTTGAACCCGTTTTCTCCTGCCCACTGCTGAAGTTCTTTATGTTTATGTGCAGTTTTACTATGATGTTAATTTTGATGTTGGATAGGGGGACTGCCCAGAGGCACACCAATCATCTGAGAACAGCCCTCAGACAAGGGTGTTGCCTACTTTATTCTGAAGTTTTCATGTTTAAAAAAATGGTGATAACATTTGGTATACCTCCTCTTAAACCTAGCCTGAATAGGTCGTAAGCTTTCTCCAACTCAAAAAGATGGAAACTACATGTTCTTACTTACTAATTTTGTTCTTCAAATAAATGCTTCAAGTGTGACCAAAAAGCCAAAGTGAACTTCTCTGACGGGTGAATCCGCATTGATCATCTGATAGTAGTGTTTAATTCGAGATACCA
Source organism: Sinohyriopsis cumingii (assembly GCA_028554795.2). Lineage (NCBI taxonomy): Eukaryota > Metazoa > Mollusca > Bivalvia > Unionida > Unionidae > Sinohyriopsis > Sinohyriopsis cumingii. Next base: position 99,686,722 of record CM068831.1, read on the forward strand.
GAGCATTCTAACATTTATCATTCATAAACCTAACTTACAAATTTACATGCAATATTTCCTTCTTTTCATATGTTCAGTTTGCTTTAGAAATATTAAAACTACATCTTGCAAATAATGGGCGCAGATGACACGGTGTTAATTGAAAAAGACTATTCTAGAAACAAGCAATGGGCAGCGAACAGTATGTTTCCTTGTTTACTTCATGAGGTTCCGTTTCGGTTGAAACGCTAAACAATCGTCAGTGTTGGGGATCTCTTGACACCAATCAGGTTATAACTTCTAAATCAATAAAGAAAATTACTAAGTTTTGTGCATTTTTATATCCTTCCTTTGTTCTTTTTTACAATCAGTAGGGGGTGCAAACAGATGGGAGGTATGCGAATACTTTAGTAGATTTGAAATTGGGAAGGGTATTTTCTTTCTGGTCTTTGACATGGGGGAAGTTTTCAGAGTAATTCTCTTTTAAGCAAGAGTTCCTCGAGAATGTTTCGGTCAACATATTTGTGATTTCAAGCACGGTTGTGACCATTTCATCAGATGTCTTTAAATGCTCGATAAAGCTGACTATTTGTTTCCAGTACATATTCTTACTACATTCCATACTGATTTCAAGATGAACAATAATGGCAGTTTCTGTCCATGTTTCCCTCTTGATGTATTTAATGGTAGGATTGGGTTTAAGCTTGGTATTTATTCAGATTCTCATTGCTGGAATACAGGATTTATTCAGATTTTCATTGCTGGATTGGTATTGAAACGTTCAAGGACCTTTACCCGTTCTTATCTGACTTCTTTGCATGGATGGTCAAACCTTCTGATACGTTAATGAATTTCCGAAGCTTTTGGTATACGGAGGATTTACCAGTCTCCAAATTCCCCAGACACCCAGATTGATAAAACAGTTTGAAAGGATCGTCCCATGATTTACTTTGTGTCGGTTTGCGCATCGCTAGCATGGATTTTATGACGCCAAGACTGTGAATTTGGTTAGATCCTTGTGACCAAGTAACGTTACTGAACTGACTCAGCCAACACCTTTGGAGGTTATGTTCTTTATAAGCTTTAATCATGGTAGTGACCTTTCAAAAGTGTGGAGATCCGTGAAATAAAATGTCCTTCATACTTCCCCTGTAGCTTGGTGTGATTAGCCAACTGGTCAAACCTGGCCCTTCTGATCATCCTTGTGACTGAAGTTGGGGTCAAAACAGTGTATGTGGCATCGTAATGACAACAACCGGCCTATTTTCCAGTCAGATACGGGTATGGTATCCTCTAAAGACGCGGTTTGCAATCTTCAATCTGTCGCCTCTTACGATATACAGGAGGCGCATCGGACATATTCCACGTGTCCGATCACACAAGAGGTGGAGGTGGGTTGGTATAATAAAATAAAAAGGGAATTGTATCTGTGTACAAACGTTAGAATTAAGAAAAGCACTTCAGTATTACTCCTGAAATTGTGAATTTATGTATGCACCAATTCAACAATACAGGTATATTTTAGATCCTTTTGAGAACGGACCCGAAATCATTTCTTATGTTGGGTTTTAAATGATCAGCCCACAGGTGATTTCCATTAGCTTTAATTGATTTTATTGGTTATCATTAACATACATAAGTGTGTTACCATAGTCATGTATTTATGAATGAAGATGACATAGCTACTCATGCTGAGGGTACAAATACTCATGAAATTGAGAGTACCTTGGGGTACCAACAGTGTTATGTGCATTCATTCTGTTAAACAAGGCAATGTTTTATTAATTGGTACTTCACAAAGTAATGCAGTCTGCTGAAGCATTTTTCTGTACAGTGTCTGCATGACAATCTTGAATGCGCAATTGATGACAAATTTCTTGGGGTCACAGTTGACAAACCTCTATTACTGAATAAGCAGAACAATCCTGCATGTAGAGAAAATTATAGTCAGTTATTTAATGTGTAAAGCGTCCATCATGTATTTAACGCTAGAATCAAGAGTTATTTATACCATTATTTTATTTTTCTTTAATTTGATCACTGTTCGGGCGGATTGTTTATCAATTTTTTTAAAAGCCTATTTAATGCCTGCATTATAATGTGGCTAGAACTATTTAGATAAAATACTATTCAACATACAGTGAAATTTTATTTGTGAAAACGGAAGTGGTTACCTATCTAAGACAGAATAAAATACAATGAAACCACCTTGCCAGAAGCATGGTGTAATACCCTCCCCCCTCCGTCAGTGGAACACATATTTGTCTGGTGCATCAGCTTACTTTTTTTGCTAGAATTCTGTTAAAGACCCTTAGGATTACGTAAAGCACCAGGAACTTTTTGGCAATTTTTAGGGAATGACGTTTATAAAACAAAATCTGCCCATCTAAGTTAACGACTTATCTTCCAACTTCTATTTGTAAAACTTTAGTTTTATTTGAACGATGTAGCCATTTATTGCGCTGAGGCTCAATGCATCAACTTAAAACAAGTAATAAGGTTCACCAGGGAATAAAATGAGGATAAGAAATTACTGCGTAGGATGACAGCAATACACGCATGGATCAATGATAACCTCTCAGGTCGACTTAAAAAAAAGTATGATCTGTTATTGTCAAACTAATTACATCCAAGCTCATACAGGCTAAGTCAGGGGCGTTGACCTTTAAAATGTACTAGATACATTGAGATCATAACCATTATTTTTGTCTTTCTTAAATAAAATCATGAACGGACGGAATGTTTTATTAGAAAGGAAAGAGTCGTAAATGGCAATTGCTACATGTTCCCAATATTGATGACTACAGATGAGTGCATGGATGACGTCATTGTTTGAAATATAATAAGTGGTATACTGGATGATAATCAGACTGAAAGAAATTATTATGAAATCTTAGAGAAAATGCAAGCAGACAGTAGCACTCCCAAACAAAAAATGTCCGCACCTATCAATAACACGAATGGATATCTACGAGGGATGAAATCCTGCTTCCGTGATGTGACTTATACAAAACTGGTATATATTGTTAATCTGAATCGTGAATAGAAAACCAGCTTCTGACATAAATTCTTTACATTATTCTAGAATCATGACAGAGAGAAAAACTTTAAATATGAATCAAAGGCACGATCAGATACTATACGACTAAGCACATTTTTTCACGTGTAACATGTTCCCCATGGCATATAATTAATATTGCACTGGTCACTTTTTTCTTCGTTTTTTGGGTGGGGTGGGGTGGGGTGCTGGCACATTATTGGTTACACAGTGCCAAGGAAATGGAATCTAAGTGCCTTTCTCAAAGATACACCTATATATCGAATTGGTGATCCATGCATCGCGATTTCGACTCCCGTCCTACTGAGCCATCCCTGCTTTAATCAGACAGATCTGTGAAGTCGCACGTTATCCTCATCAAAAGACAATAATTGCCAAATAACTTTAATATTATATTTTTGTAGTAGCGTTGCACCGCACATCAGCACGACAGTGGTTATCTGCTTCAAACTAAAAGTAAAGTTCGAAACGTACAAAAACAACAGGTGCAAACAATTTGGGAACATAAACCATTCGAAACAGATGTAAACATGAAGTACAGCAAGATATAATATAAAACGTATTGATGTTAAAATGCTTTAAAATATATATGACGTAAACGCATAAAGTATAACATGAAGAATGGTTCCATTATATGCTCAAAATATGTTGCATGAACCGCATTCCCCTAAGAGTCGACGCAATCCACAAGAAAGCATTCAACTGTCAGTAGACACTTGCAAGGAATACACCTCGGTCGAGGCTCATCTTTCAGAATGGTGTATATAATTCAGGTATGAGTGTCCAATACGCAATCAGCACAATACCACCTCAAGTCTTCGAGTTCTTCTAGCAGAGCCTTTTCGATATAAAATGGCGAAATGATATAAATAAATACTCTTATCGCAAGATGCTATGTCTCAAAATTTGTCCAAGATTGTAGATTGTACTTTAAGATAAAGGTTATTTACAAATAACAGGTTTACATAGGTAACTTTTGACCATGATTTTACGTTGCAAAAAGATGCTGATGTAGCTTTTTGAGCTCGGTATATTCTAGAAACAGGCTTGCTTACAATTTGTTTGTTTACAATTTGTTTGGAATTTTCCCTTAAAATGACTCACATCTAGGTGAAGTGAAAATGTGTATAAATAGGGACTTGATAATCAATTAATGCATTCACATCTTAGATTAAATCAGTCTTTGGAAACCATTTGTTATCAGATTTCGCAGTTGTGTTCAGATATAATTCCGGAGGAATTATTTATTTACATTATTCATTGGAATTACTAAGTGCTTATTGATTTTGGATTAGCACATCATTTTGGAATTATTGAGATTTCATTCAAAGACATTCTGGATTGCATCATTGTGATTCATCAGTTCATTCACTACTATTGGAATTCGTTCGGAAAAATTCCATACTTTATGACTTGTAACAAGACATTTAGGATCATTTGGAATTTAGTTCATAACACTGTGTCACTTAAACTGTTCAGTTTTTAACTTAGATAAAAAAAATGGTTTGCTGATTTTACTTAAATTGGTGGTTTCACTTCGTTTCGTTACTTAATTTAAGACTAATAGTTATAAATTCAGGAAAGGCTTCAATACAAATATAAAAGAACTACTCACTACACATATGTGTAAGGAATACTATTAGATCAAACAAAATTTGTGTTGAAATTGACCGACAATAATCTTCAGCATGATTTTAGAACCATGACGATTTGGAAAAATATGCTTACGTAGTTTGAAGAAAAATGAACAAGAGCTAAGAATGAATATGTGTTATTAGCTGCTTTTGTTTATTTTATTAAAAGGTCCATTCTAAATAAATACGTGATGGACGCAGTAAACCCAACATTGCAAAAAATATAAAACTACCTTTCACTCATGACTAAATGATTTTCATTTATAATACTCTACATTCCATTTAACTGGAAATAGTACGAACAGGAAGTGTATGCGCTAAAAGGGAGAGTTTATCAAAAATTAAATAACGGCAAATAGCGGTAAGTTATGTCCTATCTAATTAATCGCCTTCAGCGATCAATTATCTCCTGGCAAATCAGATTAAATGCTGAGACAAAACTAATAAAAGCTGTACATTACAAGAGAAATTATTGTATTTGCAGACATACGTGACGAGTAAATATGGTACTTGTAAATATATGATAATATATATTGATTCGAAGGTGCGAATTACACACATAAGTATGCTTGAAGGAGGGACATCAATGGAATTTAAGAATATCTTTTAATAATATGAGATAATATTGAAGGAAATTTATATAAGTTGGCAAGTGTCTTACAGCTGTTTGAACACACTAAATATGAGCTATCAACATAGTCATTTAAATGCATGTTGTTGTTGTGGGTTTTTTGTTTTGTTTTTGTTTTGTCAAGTTGGTCTCCACCGATACTTACATAGTTCCTGACATTCAACTGCTCCACTCTACCTACATCGATGAAACCCGGGTTCTTGAACATACCAGTCGACATTTTAATTCCTAATCCTTTGCAGGGTTATGAATTAAACTGGCAGACATATAGCCACCATAAAGATGGCTACTAAAGCATCACAGTCTGTCCTAGAAAAGGCACAGGAAATTCACAATGGCTCCTCCTGCTTAGAAACATTATCTTGATCGAATTGCCAGGCACGCCAGAGACTCTCCTAACTGAAAACTAGAGAAGGAGATCTAAATAGTGAAATAGAAGAAAGGCGTGAACTTTCATGAAGCCAGGAAATTTAAATTAATGGAGTCAAACAATTTTACTTGACACAGCTGGAAAATCCCACGCCAGCGCAGCTAAGTTGGAGGAAAAACAAATATAACGTATGTTCCAAAACAGACAATACACGGCCACAAAGTCCAGCCAAATTTACAATCTTGACGCCACCAAATCCCGTGCTAGCAGTCACATTAAACGAGAGCGAAGCAAGTACCTCCAAGAATCAGTATGACCTTGTAGCAATTAAAAAAACTCAAGCGACAAACTACCTACATCCAGCTCAAGAAAAGAGCAGCAAACCACTGGCCTCAGTAGACGAGTGACACAGAAGATTTTGAACTCTGCTGGTATAACGGTACCAATTGCGCAAGTCCAGGTGGGCGGAGCTTAAGGTGTATGGAACATTGTATTCAGAATTAAAGAACAAAACTAGCTGTGATTGGTGCATTATGTAAGACTTGTACTTTCTGTTTGGCTTAAAAAAAAGTTGAGCCTCTTGGCAACATGTGAGTTTGTGTTAATTTCTATCTAGATCATATTTTGTATTTTTTATGATTTTTTTAAAATATGGTACACATGACTGAAAATGTGCTTGTTGTGACTAGATAACTCTTACCCCTGTCTAGTTCCAGTAGAGTTATCTCTCTTAAATGCAATGGAGTACCTGGTTATGTCATTGTCAAATTGACAATCTAGCATTGTTCTATATGACAGCGTGTGACATGCATGCCAAAGTAGGACAGAAAGTATATTTATTTCACAAAACATTAGCATTGAGGTATATGGAAAAACAATTGGTACCGTGATACCTAAAGGAAAGAATAGCCTCACAGTGTTTCCATAGAAACGCATACATGTGGGCGGCATTTATGAACTATACTAGTTTGATGTAGGAAAACAAATGTATGCTGAACACTTTTGGTCAAATATTGAAAGTTCTTTAAGAATAAAATGTATGAAATCTTTAGAAAATAGCACAAGATGGCTTTGGATGGGGACTTTTGATAACTATAGCTATGATAGATATAGACTTGTGTTACCTGATGCCTTTATGTATGTGCTGTTACGTCCTAGATTGGAATGCATGCAACAAAATAAGTTATGTAAACATAATATAGTTGATTTTGGCCAAATATTGGCTATTGTACCTGCAAAAGATGAAAAATCATGTGTACAAAAACAACTATCTTGTTCTTGTAAGGCATGCCATAAACCAGGATAGAGAACATTCTTAATACACTTGTAGATAGATCACTTGTACCATGTGGGATGTTCTGGCATGAGTAATTTTTAGGTAATTTATTAAGGATTTGGTATTCCTTCCCATTTTGATTTGAATTGTCCTGCTCTAATTGTCCCTGTTTTTTTTACACTCTCCTGCTTTGAAATTGTTCATGTAGTTAGTTCAGTTCTCTTGCATTCCCTTTTGTTGAAGTAGCAGTGAATACCAACAAACAAGAACTGTTTCCTTAAGTCAGCATTTCCCATTGGCACTTGTATAAGCCCAATTATAATCTACTATTGACTTTCAATTAATCCTATTTCTTTCTGTCAAGCTGCTCCTGTGGAATTTCCATGTTTGGTCCAACATTACAGAATGATAGCCATTTTAGTCACACAGTGCGTATTCATTCCATTCAAATCCACACTGTTCTTGAAACTTTGCATCCCATCGCAAGAATCCAAATTGGCATGAGATGATATCTGCATGGTTATGGAAGGCTGCACTCTACATGCCGGCATTGTAGAAAATATGAACTATGTGATATGAAAGAGCTGCGTCATCTTAGAAATTAAAATTACATGACTCTTGAGGTCTCCACTAAACATAGGAGTCTAAATGTTAGGTTCTCACTTTGTCAGTAATGTATTTTGAGATAATTTAATTGCAATGAAGTTAATACAGGTTGTTGATGAACTCATCTATATTACATGGATAATGTATTCAAGGTTACCACACCTTATGTATATCATTCAGTTATCTCCCTTACACCAGTCATAACATTTCAAGGAAATAAAATCTCACATTTTCAGTGACTGATTATGAAAATAAAGAGAAGATTTGTGAAGTATTATATTAGCCCTCAATCTTGATGCAAATGTAAGTAGAAGCAATTTGGTAATTTCTCACAGTAAAGTTTACAAGTTTAAAAACTGATAAGGTATGTTCTGCTTGGCTCTGAGATAAGTTTCTCTCTATCTTATGCCAATTATTAGTAAATTCTTATGTAGAAGAAATATACTTTATATGTATCTATATTATCTAAATTATTCACCCTTTTATATTAGATGGAAATGAACACAACTTCACTTGAAATTTGGGTCCTGTAAGGGATGTTATAGCACAGTTGCCTTTGGGCTGTCCTTGGACCTGTTGGGCCCTGCCCCATATATTTGTCCAAGGTAAGGTCATCAAACTTTCACTTCTCATTTTTCGCATTGCTGATTTTGCCACCTTTAATTCCTTTATCATAAGCTACCTCTTCCTTTTAGATAAACACTTTCCTCCTGTTTTTAACTCCATTTGATGTGCTATACTTAGTGTTTATATTTGGCATTTTTCTGTATTTTATTCCCCTAATTTCTCCTCCCAATCCAAACATAACCACTTAGAAGCTGCGATTTACTATATTTGGTGACTGACTGGCTTATTGAAACAATTTTATTCACATTACAAAGGAGGAAAACTTACTATTTGTGTTACAAAGAGGATGGGTAGGTGGACCTTTGTGTGAGGACTGGTGGTTAGTGACCTCTTGTATCTGTAGATAGTGTAAAGTGGTCAAAGCTTATACTTTATAATAAGATTGGGTCATGTCCACCTGTCTCTGATGTTAAGTTCTGCACCTACCAAACAAATATAAATTCCTTTCTTTTAGGTGAATTGTACATTTTGAAGTAGGACAGGTGCATACTATTTGGTACATTGACCTTTGACCTAGTTATTACATAATGTGATATAATGTGATTTATCCCATATCACCTATGTGAAGTTCAATAATTGCTGATATGAATAAGATACAACTCATAGTTGAAAGAATTCATTTTATTTCAAAAGATGATTTTGATGGTGAAGCAAAAGTATGAAAACAATAGTTCAAACAGCTCAATGACATTTCTATACACATTCATATAAGACATAGGTTAGTACCTCATCAAATTGTTTTTCACAAGTGAGACTAAGTATATTTGTTACTTATACAGTCCCGAACTATTTCACAGATTATTGGAAAAATTAAGGTTTGCTATAGGTATAACGGTACCAATTGCGCAAGTCCAGGTGGGCGGAGCTTAAGGTGTATGGAACATTGTATTCAGAATTAAAGAACAAAACTAGCTGTGATTGGTGCATTATGTAAGACTTGTACTTTCTGTTTGGCTTTAAAAAAAGTTGAGCCTCTTGGCAACATGTGAGTTTGTGTTAATTTCTATCTAGATCATATTTTGTATTTTTTATGATTTTTTTAAAATATGGTACACATGACTGAAAATGTGCTTGTTGTGACTAGATAACTCTTACCCCTGTCTAGTTCCAGTAGAGTTATCTCTCTTAAATGCAATGGAGTACCTGGTTATGTCATTGTCAAATTGACAATCTAGCATTGTTCTATATGACAGCGTGTGACATGCATGCCAAAGTAGGACAGAAAGTATATTTATTTCACAAAACATTAGCATTGAGGTATATGGAAAAACAATTGGTACCGTGATACCTGCTACAAGAAATACGTGCTCTCAATTTTAAAAAGGTGAGAATTAAAGAATCAACGATACTTACAAGATGATCGGACGATTATAAACTGTTTAATACGTTTGATTGGCACACTGGATAGTAGATACAGTTTGGGTGCAGTTCGTTCCAATATGCATGCTGGTGACGTTTCTGTACTGCCTCTGAAATTCTCCTCATCTGATACTCTGGAGTTCCAGTACGGATGAGACTGCACTTGGTGGAACGATTATGTGCAATATCTTGCCAAGATTCAAGGTCAATGTTGAAGTGTTTCAAGGTTGACTACAGGATGTCGTTGAACTGTTTCTTCTGACCTTCCTTAAAGCGCTTTCCCTATTTCAGCTCGCTGCAGATTGTCGTTGGTAATCTGTCCCTGACATCCTGTTGACGTGGTGCGGCTAGTTGTCAGTTATGAGAGTTTGTCGATTCTGCATTGCGCTCAGTCTGAAAAGAGATTCCGATACGATGGTGTAATATGTTTTGGAGAGGGTTCAACAGGTTCCAAACTTTGACTATAAGGCTATAATTTATGTAGCATAAATTGAGGTTTTTTGTGTAACGTGCTCGAGATGGTGCCATGAAGCGTTCCAATGGCAGCTCCAACATGTTTTACATCTTTCATAATGTCCGTATGCAGAGACATATGACTATACCAGGAAGCTCTGACTTCATTCAATTTACTCTGAGGTTCTTTTGAAATATAAATTTTTGGATCTTGTGATAACTCTACTTCCACCCTGCCAGTGTTCACTGTCAATGGGACATACTCTTGTCGAGTGTGTCTACTTCCACCCTGCCAGTGTTCATTATCAATGGGACTTACTCTTGTCGAGTGTGTTTACTTCCACACTGCCAGTATTCACTGTCAATGGGACATACTCTTGTCGAGTGTATCTACTTCCACACTGCCAGTATTCACTGTCAATGGGACATACTCTTGTCGAGTGTGTCTATTTCCACCCTGCCAGTGTTCACTGTCAATGAGACTTATTCTTGTCGAGTGTGTTTACTTCCATCCTGCCAGTATTCACTGTCAATGGGACATACTCTTGTCGAGTGTGTTTACTTCCATCCTGCCAGTATTCACTGTCAATGGGACATACTCTTATCGAGTGTGTCTATTTCCACCCTGCCGGTGTTCACTGTCAATGGGACTTACTCTTGTCGAGTGTGTTTACTTCCATCCTGCCAGTATTCACTGTCAATGGGACATACTCTTATCGAGTGTGTCTATTTCCACCCTGCCAGTGTTCACTGTCAATGGGACTTACTCTTGTCGAGTGTGTTTACTTCCATCCTGCCAGTGTTCACTGTCAATGGGACTTACTCTTGTCGAGTGTGTCTACTTCCATCCTGCGAGACTTGAGTACTTTGATGTGAACTGCATGAAGAAGCTGTATGAAGACATACTACCAGCTTAAACAATTTGATTTTCAGAATTTTTATATCTTTATGTTTATAGATTAACTTACTTTACTTAAGTTTTTTAATTTTTTGACAGGTTTAACTTCCTATTTTATTTCTTAAATTCTTACATTTTTGGTACATAATCACTTGTGTTCTGATGTTCCGTAAAACACCACTACATACACTTAAGTGCGTGCAATCTTAACAGTGAGTGTTATATGTGTCTCTTTTACACTACAAATGCATCAGAAAGATGAAAGATTGATGTAATTTTAATACATTTAATAACTATAATTATATAACAGTTATAATTAAAATAATGTTCATTACAATACCCTTGTTCCGTAGAAACTTCTTAAGCTTATGCTTCATTCATCCATACATTACTTTGTCAGATTTTCCTTCAGTATATCATTGATCACGTGGCTGTATCTAACAAAAGAGAGATCTTTTAAACATTTATTAGTATCGTTCCACTCCTTCAACTCACATTCAAAGTTTATTAAAATTTGTAACATGATTTTAATAGTGTAATTTGTCTTTGTGCTGATACAAGCGGAAACTTAGAGACGTGTTTGAATACCAGCCTAAAAACGAACAATTATAACATGAGATTTAATTGTTAGAATCAGGAGAACAGGCAAAGAAACCCATGATTGAAGGTCAGCAAACTAGAACTGAAGCTCGAGGGTATCAGATCGATGAGCGTCTCCGATGCACGAAGAAAAATAATATAATTATTTACGGCTTAGTTATAGAGAGAGAGAGGAATGAGTCACAGTGAACATTTGTTCGGAAAGGATCTTAGGCAAGAATAAATTGCGGATCTGTGTAAAATTGCGGATCTATGTTAAATTGCAGATCTATGTTAAATTGCGGATCTGTGTTAAATTGCGGATCTATGTTAAATTGCGGATCTATGTTAAATTGCAGATCTATGTTAAATTGCGGATCTGTGTTAAATTGCGGATCTATGTTAAGGATGTTAGCAAAGCTCATCGTTTAGGCCAGTGTACGCAATCGGCCATCATACCTTGATCTGACGATTCATGTCGAAGAATCTTGAGGCATTTGTAAAAACGGGGGACATACTATATTATGCTGGATACATCAAACGAGAAACTTCCAACAAACATTTACCCACCACCACCAAATTCGTACGGCCTTTTTTGAGCATTCTTATGTACACTAATTGCTGAACAGTGGCATAGGAAGAACAATATCAAGAAGGTAATAGGATACAAAACTTCGTTAGATTGAGGTCATTAGGGGGATTATGTTATCTATTTTCGAGTGAAATATTGCACATATCGTGTTTGCGCTGTCGCACAGTGGGTACTGGATGTTCCATATTGACTGAGCTTTTTTCCACACTTTATTTTTTGTTGTCCAAAATATTATGACCTTAGACAATATCTATTTCAGTTATTGTGTTACCGTTTTTATTTCTCTGTTAGTTCGCTCCAGTGACCTGGTGGTTACAGCGTCCGCCTCTGATGCTGGTGGTTGCTGGTTGCTGGTACTAGCAGCTGCTTCGTTAGGAGCTCAGCATTAAGAGGTTAGTGTTAGATCTGGTCGACCTGATGTCAGGACAATGTGACTGTGTGGGACATCATGCTACATGTCTGCGACATGATGCACCAGTTCTGGAAATCTATATAAACTGCCACACTGCAGACATCTTTGTGATATGACTGAAAAATCGTTAAAGCTACTTTAAAAATCCAAATCACTCACACACACACACACACACACACACACACACAGCTTTGTTATTTTCACAACCTTTTTTTCTCCACTATACATTTTGTGTTTTTCTTTGTATTCTTTTTGTTTTTCCATCATACTGTTGCATTTCTGTTATTCTTTATGTTTTCTCAAATTCCCTCCAAACTGCAGCTATCCCTTTATCATAAGTTTGTTTCCTTTAGTTTCCATGAAGGCATTTTATGTGTGCAGAATGCTAAATTTAGATGTACAAAAATCAGCAAACCAAAATTACATGTCATTGGGATTTGCTCAATTTGTTGGCCTAATTTCCTATTTGAAACTAAAAATAAATTGATTATTGGATCCAGTAAGAGCAGGGATGGTCTGAACTATTTAAAACAAAAGAAATTCCTATTTCTAGATGGCCACTTTATTCAGAAATGGGAGAATAACATACAATGCGCATGAGACGATGAATGTGTTTTCAATTCCTTTCATCAAACTCGAGAGGGTTGGCAATTCTACTAATCACCACACATTGAACCAAACAAGACAACAGTGCTAATGAAATGATGTTAGATATATCAAAACAAAATTATAGATTAACTCTGATTAACATATATCCTTACCGCGATAATCCAACTTTCAACTTGGAAGTCAAGAACGATATAACACCATTCATCATTGATTATTGGAGGTAATTGTAAGTTATTTATGGATAGAGAATTTGATGTCTTCACTTCTAATATTCTGAAAAATCAAAGGGCCATAAATGTTATTTTTGATATATGTATTTGCCGAGAGAGAAATATGAGTATAAAAAGATACATCTGGAGAAAAAGTAATCCAATTAAGCAAATCAGGCTGGACTTTTTCTTATTTCAGAACACTGTTTTTTAATTATATAAGAAACTGTCATAAAACCAGGCTACAGAACAGAAACATTGTAAAAGTGACTTTTTAAAACCGATAAAAACCCAAATTCTTGGAAATTCAAAAATGCATTATTAATAGATCCAGATTACATTTATCTTGCCAAAGACACAATTCATTACTATAAAAGCCAATATCTTTGTTCTAATGAAATATTTAATTTCAGCTTCTGAGGTAGTTTTAACTATTATTAAACAGCTTGTGTTTAACATGTTTCTGTTAGAAATTGTTGTGGGGGGTGGGGTGGGGAACACCTCTTACTCATCCTTTAAAAACGACTAAAAGGTCAACTAGAACACAGCTTATTCATGAAATTAATTATTTAGATGAAACTAATAAAACTAATAAATTTCAGACTTTAGACAGCAAACAGAATCAGCTGGTGGAAATTCGTAGGACAATGAACGGTGTGAGAATACGAAGAAAGGCAAAATTGGTCGAAGAAGTAACATGGGTATCAACATATTTATGTCATTTCGAAAATAGAATTACGCAAGTAAAATGATGTCTAATTATCAAAATCGGATGGAACATACAGTAATCATTCAGACATTTTGAAAGAATCAATTTATATTACTAGGCGAATCCAATCTTGAGTATCTCCTAAACTATATAGATATTATTGAACTAAATGAATATTCCTAAACTAAATGGATATTATTAAACTAAATGGATATTCCTAAACTAGATCGTGCATAGCAATGATCCCTGAATAGCCCTATAACTTTAATAAAAGCAAGTGCAATCCAATAAGGACAGAGGACTTAAGAAACGGCACCTAGATACGACCTGCTTAAGTGCCCTTGATAATACAACCAATTGTTTCTTTTTCTGAGCAATCTGACGAAGTTGCACCATGAGTAATTTACACATCTTCTAATATTATATTTTATCTTTTGCGTAGAATATACCCCCTAGTTAGATCCACACAGTTTTATTTTCCACTGAGAGATTCCCCAGAGCTTTATATTCTCAAAACGTCTCATGAAAGCAACTTCTTTTGTTGATAATTACGGACTGATTGCAATAGACGGTACAGAAATCGTTCTGCTGTCTAATGGAACCTTGTAAATCATGCAAGATCAGACGATATCCAACAGCGATATTTCATTAGAGATAAAGTTTTTACCTGCTTGCAAATATTGACAGAAAGTCATAGAGACACAGAAATGTTGTTGTCATTTAACTAGGTTAGCTGATTAGTATGTGCACGCGAAGTGTCTCGTTTACTTCTTACATGCTAGACATTGCATTACTTCGTTTTGGAGACGAAACCAAAAAGACAACGTTTTTATCTATTAGAATATTTCACAGATATTAAAGCCAAAATAAATGATCTTTGATAATCCATATTAACGGGGCCTATATTTTTGAATTGTTGTCAGTTATATAACCATAACAACTCAAATCACTTACTCTTGTTGAACCAGATGATAATGTTGGACTTGACGTTATGGTTGAGAGAACCAGAGATCAAAATTAAACCCCTATCCTTCACTTGGCAAACACTTTAAGGAAATCAAGATAATAGATATACATGGTGAACGTATTACCACTTGTTGGCTTCAATGTTCTTTTAATCTGAACGATTACTGTCAGACAATAGAGGGATGTACATCAAAGAAGCATAATGTCAGTCACACTATTTAACATCCCAATTAACAACATAATGAAATGCCGTAATCAAAGAAATGACTAATCTGTATACGTTGACAACTTTCTTATTTTCTCTTTTATTGAAAGTCAACTACAGAGAAACGTAAGAAGATTTCATAAATGGGAAGAAGAAAAGGGCTTAAATTTCCTAAATCAAAAACTGTTGGTATATACTTATGCCGATTACATTGTATTCATGATGACCTGAAACTATATGGCGACGTCTGCTTATTCTTCTGCAGAGGAGGTCAATTTTTAAGGATTATTTTTGACCGTGAACTTTTCATCTGCATGTTAAATATCTCCGGGGCAAATGTAAAAAATATCCTCTCCTTCAATACGAGTCGTGGCAAACACAGACTGAAGATGAAATAGGATGATCTTCATCTGGCTATCATGCCGTTAGTAAGATCGAAATTTGACGATGATTCAATTGTGGACATATTAGAAGTTATTGTTGTTGTAGGGTTTAACGCCATTTTTCAGCACATGATAGGCTATACATGGCGGCCAGTATTAATAGTGGAGGAAGAACCCGGGAACCCCCGGAAATAACCACCGACCCACGAGAAGCTACTGGCAAGCTTTCTCACACACCCACATTAGCCGAATCCGAGACTCGAACCCACGCAGACAGAGGTGAGATGGCAGTGATCTGTAACGGAGAGCGCTTTAGACCACTCGGCCACTCGGGGCTCCTGGACATATTAGCTTTTAAATCTTACCGGCAGATGCTTAATCAGATACACAGTAAGTGACTTAGACTTTCATTGAGTACATTTAGAACTGTCCCTTCAGAAAGCCTCTATGCTGAGGCAAATGAACCGTCTCGTTATATGAAACTATTAAAACTGGCCCATCTATATGCTACCAAGCTATCTTCTAATTCATCTAACCCCTTGTGCACAGATAAACCCATCCTCGCTGTACCTTTTACCATACGAATCCATCCTGACTTAGAAACAGCAAAATCTATATTGAAAATACCGCAAAACTCTTTATTTCTAATGACCACCGTGTTTATCAAAACCTGTAAAATTAATGTTTTACCCTTGCCAATTCAAACAGTCTCGGTCCACTTGCTGGATTCCGAAGTGGGTGGGAAGCAAAGGTGACAAACACTTTAGTATGTTAATACGTGAAAGCCAACCAAAACGTCAATTAGTAGGGTGAGACCTGGTCTCAAGAGTACCAAGAATGATTCAATCAGCGAGTCATATGACTGTCTGCATTTAGAACATCCGCTTCTGAAATCTTATGAATTGTGGTAAACGAATAATCACTTTATCGCAAAATAAGGAAATTGGTTGGTAAGTATGCTATTGAACTATCTTGAATCCAGCTAACCCTGTATATGATGTAGTCTTTAGTCAAATTGCCAAAGCCTGTAACTTCAGAAACATACTTCATTCCACCTCTTGACATATTAATTGGTCTTTACTGAGAAGAAGCAAAACAATCAATGTTGGAAATGCCTAAAGGTTTTCGGTATTCCCAAATCAAAATCTCCAAATATAATATTTGATCTTTGCCAGTTCAAAAGGTTTTTAACAAATCCTCTCAGTTTACAAAATGCCAATGCAACACCCGATGGTACCATATCTAACCAGTTACCGGTCACAAAGCCAGAAATTGCAGTCATGTTCAAAACTTTTAACTAAATTCAGGCCTGTCAAATACACAATTAATTATATTTTCGGATCCACTTTCTAATATGGTCTGTGAAAGATATTCTGTACAGTTGACTCCAAAGTCACACTAGTGTAAAGAATATTAAAAGTACGGAAGTAGCATCCAAAGCTGCCTGCAGTCACCCGTGTCTGAATGGATGATTCCATATGCTGGCTTCAAAAATATTGTATAGCTCAAAATATTTCGTCGTTCTTACCAAAATAAGCGGAATACAAACTCCACAAGCAAAGTTAATGCATCAAACCCACTAATGGAGAGAGGCATCCCTCATATTGCATACATCGCAAACTGTAGTAGTTGTGTGCCAGTCACATGCCGAACAAGCCTATCTGACTCTTACATTCCATCTGATAGGTGTGCCTCGACGTTAATGCATATTCTGCCAGTGTCCACCAACAGTGGAACAAGAGTGGAACATGTTCTTGTCCAGTGTGCCAACTTCCACATTGTGAGACAGAGCTATTTTTACGTGACCTGCATGAAAAAACTGTACGAAGAGGTACCACCAGGGAAACTCTTTAGCAGTTTAAAGGAATGCACATCATGCAATACATTTCAACAATGTTGGATGGAGTTTACGTGTTTTGACTTTATCTATTAATGTACATACATTTTACAGAATTTTAGCATCGCTACGTGTTCTTTTTAATCTTTTTGTACTTAATGATTACATTAGTTTTGATGTGTTTATCTTCCAAAAATGTTGTTACAATTCATTTTCAAAGTTTAGCATCATTATATCCACTTTTTAGTGAGGTGAGGTGCCGTTTATCACTACTAAATTTAAACAATATAATGTACCTACTAACGGGCCATTTTCTAGATATATCATATGAGGTTTCCATGGTAATTAGTGACTAAAAGTGCAACTGAATGCCACCACTCATCGGTTTATGCCGGACGCCATCACAGGTTAACGTCCAGTCAATATTCGTTCTTTCTGATACCTGAGTAAATTTCTACAATCGATTATTTGTAAATACTTCATGAATAGGAAGCATGGTCAGGGTAGATTAGCGCCTCCGACCTTCCGATTCTGAGTTTGTAATGATAAGTCGTTATTTATTTAGGTAAGTCCACTGGTGAGTGTAAATATTTTTAAATACAAAAAGCAAAACTGATATCTCGCTTTTTAACCTACTGTCACAAATTGTATGTAGAAATTATAACGTCAAAGACATTTAACAATGTAACACTTCTAAATTTTGTATTTATATATTTGTGTAAGTAGGATGTTAAACTGTGGTACATATGCATCTTGCTAGGAAAAAAACAACACCCACCCAGTTCCCAGTTTAAACAAAAGTTTGGTAAATAACGTCTGATAATCAGAACATGATGTGACAGTGTTTAATCAAACAAACAAAAACAATAATACATTAAGAAAACTACTTTCCTTTACATCAATACCTCGTACAATACGTTTGAAGGGAGTAACTAATTGTACTTTAAAAGCGGCAAGTATATTCAACGTCACGAACAGGATGCAGAAAATTCGCTAACTACGAAAATTACCAGCTTCATTCGTTATTTCCTTGCAATATTGCTAATTCATTAAAAATATCTTTCTAATAAACATCTTCCGTTACCAAACATTCCACTTATTCACCTATTTTATATCATTCACTAGTTCATAAGGAAGAACATATACCAAGTAAGTTAAAACCTAATAAAACCTTTAATTACATGGGTAGAAGCATTCGACATATGCTTTGGCCTTCTAACAAACGTTCAGTGTCCCCACGTTTGTTCCAAGAGCAAAACCATCGAAGAGACTGATCTGTGGAATGAGTCTAGCAGAACATTTAATGTATTTTCTTTCATGGGTTCGTTGATATAAGAAACCGAGTCACAGCTTGCAAGATCAGATGTATCAATGTGTGCAGATAATGTATTGTTTAATCCAATGTAGCGAAACGTTATCCACCGGAAAGAAGGGGGACGTAACACATAGAAAACTATTTTTGAATGACACTGTCGTTGCATTATTTGATTTCTATGCGTCATCACAGGACGTGAAGAAATGGAGTCATTAAAACTGTTACAAATTGGGAAGTGAAATAAAAAACACTTTTCGCTAAACAACGAGGGATGGAAAGTTTATTAAGAGTTTCTTTTTCTCGAATCATATATTAAAGACACAACCAAGATAAGTAAATAAAGTAGTTTCATTGAATTATGTATGTCAGCGGTCTTAGCCTGGTATCCGTATCAGAATACGTAAGCCCAATCAAGTGTAACACTGGTCAACAGTGAAATCATTACTGACTTGAAAAGGCCCTAATCTGTAGTATTTTGGTGTGCCGAACACGAATATAACCGTGAAAAATTTGTATTGGCTCTCGTTTTGAAGATATTCATATACCTCATTTTCTATGTTTCACTGTGTAAATTTCTCCAGTAGGACTGCAGCAACATCCGGAATAATGATGTAACATTGCATAATACCATCATGCTCACATCATCCACAGTTGATTGCATCATTTTCTGATGCAATGCAATACTAATGCCATGCGGCTGCTGAAGTAAGTTGACGTCAGCAGTGTACTATACATGTGTAGGCCTATTATACTAATGCCAGGCGGCTGCTGAAGCTGACGTAAGCAGTGTACTATATAAAGCCCAATCAGATAGGTTCAGCATTTAAAATATTTTAGACGTTGTGCGAGACAGTTCAAGCTACTGTTACATAAAACTTATTATTTTATCCATTTACGTACAATAAAGAACAGTAATGCCTCGAAAGTGTGTTAATACCGCGGACAATTTTTGCTATATTTGTGGGGAAGTGACATTTGCCAACCAGAAGAAAAGTATCAATTCTCAAGTGAAGAAGGCATATCATCTTTACTTCGGATGCAAGGTTGGTGACCAAGACAAGCCTTGGGCTCCGCATATATGCTGTGCTACATGTACAACACAGCTTTCACAGTGGTTGAATTGCAAAAGGTCATCAATGCCGTTTGCAGTCCCAATGGTGTGGAGAGAGCCAAGCAACCACCTAAATGACTGTTACTTCTGCTTGGTTCCTCCTCTTTCCGGCGGAATAACGAAGCGAAAGAAGTCGAGAATAGTCTACCCAAACATTCCGTCTGCATTGAGACCAGTTCCACATGGTGAGGGACTTCCTATTCCAGAACCTCCAGCAGAATATTCTCTTGATTCATCTGACGAAGACAAAGGTGAGTCGACGTGTTCTTCTCCTGGTCCATCAGCATGCAGTGATCCAGATTTTCACTGTGGTGCATCATCAACCCCACACAGAATAACACAGGAAGAACTAAATGACCTGATTCGTGATTTGGACTTATCAAAGAACAAGGCAGAATTGCTAGGATCAAGACTCCAACAATGGAATCTTCTAGAAGAAGATGTCACAATTACTGCATATCGAAAGCGCCACCAGCAATTGGAGCCTTTCTTCAGAAAGGAAAGTAATCTGATATTCTGTTCCGATATTGAGGGCCTCATGAATGCTTTAAAAATCACTCATGACCCACAAGAATGGAGACTATTTGTGGACTCTTCGAAACTGAGTCTCAAGGCTGTGCTTTTGCACAATGGAAACATTCTTCCATCTATTCCAGTAGCGTATGCTGTCCACATGAAAGAGACATACGATAACTTAAGGCAGCTACTGAATTCCATTGAGTATAACAAGTACAGCTGGCACCTCTGTGGTGATTTGAAGGTAGTTGCCCTTTTAATGGGACTGCAGCAAGGATATACAAAATACATGTGTTTCTTATGCGAGTGGGATAGCCGAGCAAGGGAAATGCACTACATGAGGAAGGAATGGACTCACAGGCAGAATGTAGCCATTGGAGAGAAGAATATCCAACACCCAGCTCTGGTTGAGGCTCAGAAAATCTTGCTACCACCCCTTCACATCAAGCTAGGTTTGATGAAGAACTTCGTGAAAGCCATTGACCGGACTTTGCCAGCATTCCGATACCTGCATGAAAAATTCCCTCGACTCAGCGAAGCAAAGATTAAAGAGGGAGTTTTTGTGGGTCCTCAGATTCGAGAGCTTTTCAAAGATGACCGGTTCAACAACTTGCTGGAAGGTGACGCGAAACAAGCATGGAATGCTTTTCGCCTAGTTTCTACAAACTTCCTCCGAAATGTTAGGGCAGAAAACTATAAGGAACTAGTAGAAGACATGTTGATGAAGTATAAGAAACTTGGCTGCAATATGTCTCTAAAGATTCACTTCCTTCATTCCCATTTGGATTTCTTTCCTAGCAACTGTGGTATTGTTAGTGATGAACACGGCGAACGTTTTCATCAAGATATCGCAACAATGGAACAAAGATACCAGGGAAAATGGTCCACTACAATGTTGGCTGACTACTGCTGGACACTCCTCAGAGATGCTCCCGAACAGCTGTACAAGAGACAGGCGAAGAAATCTAAGATGTAGTCAATGACTTGATTTTTTATAGGTAGGCTATTACAGTTGACCTTTTACTATTGGAATGCATTTCGTTATGTAAACATTAATTTCTTGCAGATTACAAAAAAACTAGAGCCAATTTTGCAATTTGACTGTCATATTCGTGTTCAGCACATAAAAATTGATAAGAATTGACTAATTTTATTTCAGTAACATGACTTTTGTAAAAATTTGTTGTCCAGTGTGTAATGCAGGTGCAGTTTACAACATGTAATGCAAGTGTAATATACAGCACGTAATGCAAGTATAATTTACAACACGTAATGCAAGTGTAATTTACAACACGTAATGCAAGTGTAATTTACAGCACGTAATGCAAGTGTAATTTACAGCACGTAATGCAAGTGTAATTTACAACACGTAATGTAAGTGTAATTTACAACACGTAATGCAAGTGTAATTTACAGCACGTAATGCAAGTATAATTTACAACACGTAATGCAAGTGTAATTTACAACACGTAATGTAAGTGAAATTTACAACACGTAATGCAAGTGTAATTTACAGCACGTAATGCAAGTGTAATTTACAACACGTAATGCAAGTGTAATTTACAACACGTAATGCAAGTGTAATTTACAACACGTAATGTAAGTGGAATTTACAACACATAATGCAAGTGTAATTTACAACACGTAATGCAAGTGTAATTTACAACACGTAATGCAGGTGCAGTTTACAACATGTAATGCAAGTGTAATATACAGCACGTAATGCAAGTATAATTTACAACACGTAATGCAAGTGTAATTTACAACACGTAATGCAAGTGTAATTTACAGCACGTAATGCAAGTGTAATTTACAACACGTAATGCAAGTGTAATTTACAACACGTAATGTAAGTGTAATTTAGAACACGTAATGCAAGTGTAATTTACAACACGTAATGCAAGTGTAATTTACAACACGTAATGCAGGTGCAGTTTACAACATGTAATGCAAGTGTAATATACAGCACGTAATGCAAGTATAATTTACAACACGTAATGCTAGTGTAATTTACAGCACGTAATGCAAGTGTAATTTACAACACGTAATGCAAGTGTAATTTACAACACGTAATGCAAGTGTAATTTACAGCACGTAATGCAAGTGTAATTTACAACACGTAATGCAAGTGTAATTTACAACACGTAATGTAAGTGTAATTTACAACACGTAATGCTAGTGTAATTTACAGCACGTAATGCAAGTGTAATTTACAACATGTAATGCAAGTGTAATTTACAACACGTAATGTAAGTGGAATTTACAACACGTAATGCAAGTGTAATTTACAGCACGTAATGTAAGTATAATTTACAACACGTAATGCAAGTGTAATTTACAACACGTAATGCTAGTGTAATTTACAGCACGTAATGCAAGTGTAATTTATAACACGTAATGCAAGTGTAATTTACAACGCGTAATGCAGAGGATGTGGGCGATAGCTATATAAACAGTATTTTGGTGAAATTGCAGTCCGACACAGAAGTCAGTTTTGAAATACTTTGACCCAATATATATAACCTTTTCTTAATTATTTTATTCAAACTTGAATTTTTATTTTTAGTCCTAATTGATTTTTCTTCATCGCCTCCTCCGTCTCTTGTCGTCAACGTTAACATTTTGTCTTACATTTTTTAACGGGATGAAATGGTGGAAGGTATTACACATAGCATAGCAATGTGCGATAAACTACACCCCATAGAAAGACCGTGTTTTACTTTTGGCACTCATGAAAGAAATGCGTGATTCTACTCATAATTATTTAAGACCTGGAATTAACTGTTTGTTTTGGATAACAGTTCATTAACCAAGTCTACGGTGGATTGCCCCATTGCTGTTCAAGATATTGATATCTCACAAGTTGTCATACTAATAAAACTATGTAGCTCCAAAGCGGTTGAGGCCAAGAAATAAATGACTGACATAAAATGTATATGGTATATGTAATTACGGTTTCTCTGTCTCTTAGATACACATTAAACTTTAAAGCATAATATGGTAGCAACTAATAATGCCCTTTACTATTTTGGAGACCAGACGTAGATTTATTTAACGATTTCCGTCTGATTCATCGATGACAGATCGAACAGGTAATGACAGCAAATGGCTCTGTTTAATACTGCAAGGTGACTGCATCAACTAAGATGTATGCACAATTACGTCACTTGCTGAAGAAACGGAACTTCGCTCATCCCTTACAATCAATCTGGATTGACATTTATCGCAATTACATATCCTCTTTTGACATAGCTTTCGGTTGCAAAACCGTTTCATATAAGACGACTGTGCCGAAGGAAATGCATAAAACAAATAAATCACATTAAAAAACCATAACATTCTAGTTATAAAACCGTTCTACTTTTGCTAAATATTGCCAAAGGTAGGACATATTTGAAGCAAATTCAAACAATCTGCCAAATGCAATATATCGGCTTGGTGGTAAATTCTGGTCTAAAAAAAATCACCGAGCTCGTTTGAACTTTGGTGGCCGCAGCCAGCTCGACCAACTAGGTTCATATAATTATATATATTTAGTCTGATAATAAAATTTAGAATTACACCAGAATTGTGGCAATATGCAAAAATATCGTTTATAAAATGAAACTAATTCAAGAATTAAAGACGCCCGGGTAGCAATGGGGATAATTGTATTTTCTACCTGAAAAATTAAATTTTACACAAGAGATTTCTAAATGTTTCCAGTCGTGATAGAGTAGTAAACGCTGGATAATACAGACAAACAAAGAGAGAGAAAAAAAATTGTCCGAAACATTTCTTTCACATTTTTCACATCGATATCTCTTCACAAAATAGTATGCATAGGCGATATATCGGTTCCAAAAAATCTAAGCACGGATCTAAGAAAAATGCATATCATTCAAATGTTGCAAGAAACATTAACACCATAGATTTATTGACCACGATATTGCAGTCATAGATATCTTAATACGCACATCTTATTCAAAATGAGAATGGAGCAAAACAAATTATTTCTTTTTGATCGAGACTTTTGGGCAGTATCCATTAACTTTTCTATAAAACGGCATCTTTTATTCATATAACCGAACATTGACTTCCGACACTGAGTGGCGCATCTATACAGTCTGAGTGGCACATATACTGAGTATCACTACTGTAGTACATCGTTAAACTGAATGACAACATTTAATGTTTGGAAAAACAGTTCTTCTGTTTATTGTTATATTATATTTCCTGGAATGGGCCAAGGTGCTCACTCAATAAATCAGCCGAGTGCTGTCAGCAGAACTGCTGTCAATCACGAAATGGACATGGACTGTAAAGGTATATCATCTTCCATCTGTGATATCAATCAGCTTTTAAATTCCTCAATAATTTGCCGAGAAATATCCTTATTACATAGTACGATAAACAGACATATAAATCACATAATTAAAGAAATTGTTTTAATCAGGTACCACTAGTCTGAAACACCCGATTACACATTGACGTATCCAAATGCAATAGATCACCTTATTATTTTAGAACCAGGCCCGGCCCTAGGGCAAGGCGAAAGAGACAAACGCGCTTTGAGGGGCCCCGTGCTGCTGGCTACACATTTTGTTTACTGTTGTGAGATTAAACAGCTTTTTGTGCTGGGGCCCCTTTCATTGCTTGCTGTCCTGGGCCCCGCACACCATAGGGGCGAGCTTGTTTACAACAGTATAATTCGATAATATGAAAAACATATATTATGACACACCCACACCCACACACACACACACACACACATATATATATATATATATATATATATATATATATATATATATATATATATATATATATATATATATATATATATATATATATATATATATATATATATATATATATATATATGAAACCAACACTGGACCATAACGATTTAAAGAACTACCGCCCAGTTTCTAATCTCCCATTCATATAAAACATCTTAGAAAAGGTTGTTCTATCCCAGCTTAAATCTCATCTAAATTCAAAAAGTCTTTTTAGCAATGTACAATCTGCATATCGCCCTTGCCACAGTAGTGAAACTACTCTTCTAAAAGTAGTTAATGACATTCTCTTTGCGTTGGATAGCGGAAAGATTACAGTCCTCACCCTCCTTGATTTGTCTGCAGCATTTGACACAATAGACCATGATATATTACTTCACCGTCTCCAGCATGCATTTGACATTCATGATACAGCCTTACTATGGTTCCAGTCCTACTTGGTCAACATGACACAAATTGTATCTGCAAATGGAATACACTCCACCCCAGTTGATAATGTGTTGTGGTATTCCACAGGGGTCTGTTGTTGGACCTGTTCTCTTCATTCTATACACTCAGTCGCACTCAAGTGTCATAGATCATCATCCAGTGTCTCACCAACTGTACGCTGATGACACCCAAATATACAAATCTAGCCACCCAACTGAAGTTGATGCTACCATCCAAGGTGTAGAGAGGTGCATTTCTGATGTGAAATCATGGATGACATTTAACAAGCTTCAGATGAATGATGATACAACTGAGGCCATTCTGATCACAACACAAAGACTTTCTCATTTACATCATTTACCTCAAACAATAAATATCAGCAATACCAACATTAAATTCACACAATTAGTACGAAACCTAGGTGTTACTCCGGACAGTACTCTCACATTGCACCAACATGTCATGAACATATGCAAAGCTGCATATCTTGAGCTGAGACGCATCAGCTCAATACGCACATATCTTTCAGTTGATGCCACTAAAACACATGTGTGTTCATTAGTACTTTCAAGACTGGACTATTGTAACTCAATTATGTCTGTTTCATCTCAATATCTGCTCCAGAAACTTCAAAAAGTTCAAAACACAGATGCTCGGATCATGCTTAGAGTACCACGATCAGAGCACACTTCTCTGTACCCTACACTGGCTATTCATTCGATCCAGAATCAAACACAACATCTGTTCCCTGTGCTACGTTTCACTGTCGGACTCTAGTCCAACATACCTATCCGACCTCATCCATGTGTACACACCAGCAGGATACCTACGCTCCTCTTCTGACAGTCGTATACTCATTATTCCCACTATGAAAACAAAGTCATATTGACAGCGTTCTTATGCATACCAGGACCCAGCAACGTGGAATGAATTGCCCATTGAACTTAGACACAAAGACACAGTGATCACATTCAAGAGGGCTCTCAAAACTGACTTATTTCGACTGCAAGAACAAACTTGAAGACCTAATAATGTTTCCTATCTTAAATATCCTCAGCATGTTTTTTTATTAAATGTTTTCTAATTTCATGGTATTTGTTTTTGTAATCATATCATTATATGTTTTTTTTTATCTTATAGGTGCTGTGTAATGTTGTAAAGCGCTTAGAGCGTCTAAAGATTAGGCGCTATACAAAGTCATTATTATTATTATTATTATTATAATTATTATTATTATTATTATTATTATTATTATTATATAAACATTATTTTCATTTTTAAAAAACCACTTACTTCATTTCTGTAAATCATCATTGATCGGATTTCTTCTATATCATTAAGTTGTTCCCTATTGGACACTTGACCAA